>OY804587.1:92127069-92427585 GCA_963680875.1 Bathymodiolus brooksi
TTATATTTTTGTTTTGTTTCTCTTCCTCCTGTATCTTGTGTGTCTAGTGTTACCAGTATCTCTCTGTGTTGTATTTTTGTTTTGTTTGTCTTCCTCCTGTATTTTGTGTGTCTAGTGTTACCAGTATTTCTCTGTGTTATATTTTTGCTTTGTTTGTCTTCCTCCTGTATCTTGTGAGTCTAGTGTTACCAGTATCTCTCTGTGGTGTATTTTTGTTTTGTTTGTCTTCCTCCTGTATCTTGTGTGTCTAGTGTTACCAGTATCTCTCTGTGTTGTATTTTTGTTTTGTTTGTCTTCCTCCTGTATCTTGTGTGTCTAGTGTTACCAGTATCTCTCTGTGTTGTATTTTTGTTTTGTTTCTCTTCCTCCTGTATCTTGTGTGTCTAGTGTTGCCAGTATTTCTCTGTGTTATATTTTTGTTTTGTTTGTCTTCCTCCTGTATCTTGTGTGTCTAGTGTTACCAGTGTCTCTCTGTGTTATATTTTTGTTTTGTTTCTCTTCCTCCTGTATCTTGTGTGTCTAGTGTTACCAGTATCTCTCTGTGTTGTATTTTTGTTTTGTTTGTCTTCCTCCTGTATTTTGTGTGTCTAGTGTTACCAGTATTTCTCTGTGTTATATTTTTGCTTTGTTTGTCTTCCCCCTGTATCTTGTGTGTCTAGTGTTACCAGTATCTCTCTGTGGTGTATTTTTGTTTTGTTTGTCTTCCTCCTGTATCTTGTGTGTCTAGTGTTACCAGTATCTCTCTGTGTTGTATTTTTGTTTTGTTTGTCTTCCTCCTGTATCTTGTGTGTCTAGTGTTGCCAGTATCTCTCTGTGTTATATTTTTGTTTTTTTTTGTCTTCCTCCTGTATCTTGTGTGTCTAGTGTTACCAGTATCTCTCTGTGGTGTATTTTTGTTTTGTTTGTCTTCCTCCTGTATCTTGTGTGTCTAGTGTTACCAGTATCTCTCTGTGGTGTATTGTTGTTTTGTTTGTCTTCCTTCTGTATCTTGGGTGTCTAGTGTTACCAGTGTCTCTCTTTGTTGTATTTTTGTTTTGTTTGTTTTCCTCCTGTATCTTGTGTGTCTAGTGTTACCAGTATCTCTCTGTGTTATATTTTTATTTTGATTGTCTTCCTCCTGTATCTTGTGTGTCTAGTGTTACCAGTATCTCTCTGTGTTGTATTTTTGTTTTGTTTCTCTTCCTCCTGTATCTTGTGTGTCTAGTGTTGCCAGTATTTCTCTGTGTTATATTTTTGTTTTGTTTGTCTTCCTCCTGTATCTTGTGTGTCTAGTGTTACCAGTGTCTCTCTGTGTTATATTTTTGTTTTGTTTCTCTTCCTCCTGTATCTTGTGTGTCTAGTGTTACCAGTATCTCTCTGTGTTGTATTTTTGTTTTGTTTGTCTTCCTCCTGTATTTTGTGTGTCTAGTGTTACCAGTATTTCTCTCTGTTATATTCTTGTTTTGTTTGTCTTCCTCCTGTATCTTGTGTGTCTAGTGTTACCAGTATCTCTCTGTGTTATATTTTTGTTTTGTTTGTCTTCCTCCTGTATCTTGTGTGTCTAGTGTTACCAGTATCTCTCTGTGTTGTATTTTTGTTTTGTTTCTCTTCCTCCTGTATCTTGTGTGTCTAGTGTTGCCAGTATTTCTCTGTGTTATATTTTTGTTTTGTTTGTCTTCCTCCTGTATCTTGTGTGTCTAGTGTTACCAGTGTCTCTCTGTGTTATATTTTTGCTTTGTTTGTCTTCCTCCTGTATCTTGTGAGTCTAGTGTTACCAGTATCTCTCTGTGGTGTATTTTTGTTTTGTTTGTCTTCCTCCTGTATCTTGTGTGTCTAGTGTTACCAGTATCTCTCTGTGTTGTATTTTTGTTTTGTTTGTCTTCCTCCTGTATCTTGTGTGTCTAGTGTTACCAGTATCTCTCTGTGTTATATTTTTGTTTTGTTTGTCTTCCTCCTGTATCTTGTGTGTCTAGTGTTACCAGTATCTCTCTGTGTTGTATTTTTGTTTTGTTTCTCTTCCTCCTGTATCTTGTGTGTCTAGTGTTGCCAGTATTTCTCTGTGTTATATTTTTGTTTTGTTTGTCTTCCTCCTGTATCTTGTGTGTCTAGTGTTACCAGTGTCTCTCTGTGTTATATTTTTGTTTTGTTTCTCTTCCTCCTGTATCTTGTGTGTCTAGTGTTACCAGTATCTCTCTGTGTTGTATTTTTGTTTTGTTTGTCTTCCTCCTGTATTTTGTGTGTCTAGTGCTACCAGTATTTCTCTGTGTTATATTTTTGCTTTGTTTGTCTTCCCCCTGTATCTTGTGTGTCTAGTGTTACCAGTATCTCTCTGTGGTGTATTTTTGTTTTGTTTGTCTTCCTCCTGTATCTTGTGTGTCTAGTGTTACCAGTATCTCTCTGTGTTGTATTTTTGTTTTGTTTGTCTTCCTCCTGTATCTTGTGTGTCTAGTGTTACCAGTATCTCTTTGTGTTATATTTTTGTTTTGTTTGTCTTCCTCATGTATCTTGTGTGTCTAGTGTTACCAGTATCTCTCTTTGTTGTATTTTTGTTTTGCTTGTCTTCCTCCTGCATCTTGTGTGTCTAGTGTTACCAGTATCTCTCTTTGTTGTATTTTTGTTTTGTTTATCTTCCCCCTGTATCTTGTGTGTCTAGTGTTACCAGTGTCTCTCTTTGTTGTATTTTTGTTTTGTTTTTCTTCCTCCTGTATCTTGTGTGTCTAGTGTTACCAGTATCTCTCTCTGTTATATTTTTGTTTTGTTTGTCTTCCTCCTGTATCTTGTGTGTCTAGTGTTACCAGTATCTCTCTTTGTTGTATTTTTGTTTTATTTGTCTTCCTCCTGTATCTTGTGTGTCTAGTGTTACCAGTGTCTCTCTTTGTTGTATTTTTGTTCTGATTGTCTTCCTCCTGTATCTTGTGTGTCTAGTGTTACCAGTATCTCTCTGTGGTGTATTTTTGCTTTGATTATCTTCCTCCTGTATCTTGTGTGTCTAGTGTTACCAGTATCTCTTTTTGTTGTATTTTTGTTTTGTTTATCTTCCTCCTGTATCTTGTGTGTCTAGTGTTGCCAGTGTCTCTCTTTGTTATATTTTTGCTTTATATGTCTTCCTCCTGTATCTTGTGTGTCTGGTGCTACCAGTATTTCTCTTTGTTATATTTTTGTTTTGTTTGTCTTCTTCCTGTATCTTGTGTGTCTAGTGTTGCCAGTATCTCTCTGTGGTGTAATATTTTTGTTAGTCTTCCTCCTGTATCTTGTGTGTCTAGTGTTACCAGTGTCTCTCTGTGTTATATTTTTGTTTTGTTTCTCTTCCTCCTGTATCTTGTGTGTCTAGTGTTACCAGTATCTCTCTGTGTTGTATTTTTGTTTTGTTTGTCTTCCTCCTGTATTTTGTGTGTCTAGTGTTACCAGTATTTCTCTGTGTTATATTTTTGCTTTGTTTGTCTTCCCCCTGTATCTTGTGTGTCTAGTGTTACCAGTATCTCTCTGTGGTGTATTTTTGTTTTGTTTGTCTTCCTCCTGTATCTTGTGTGTCTGGTGTTACCAGTATCTCTCTGTGTTGTATTTTTGTTTTGTTTGTCTTCCTCCTGTATCTTGTGTGTCTAGTGTTACCAGTATCTCTCTGTGTTATATTTTTGTTTTGTTTGTCTTCCTCCTGTATCTTGTGTGTCTAGTGTTACCAGTATCTCTCTTTGTTGTATTTTTGTTTTGCTTGTCTTCCTCCTGTATCTTGTGTGTCTAGTGTTACCAGTATCTCTCTTTGTTGTATTTTTGTTTTGTTTATCTTCCCCCTGTATCTTGTGTGTCTAGTGTTACCAGTGTCTCTCTTTGTTGTATTTTTGTTTTGTTTGTCTTCCTCCTGTATCTTGTGTGTCTAGTGTTACCAGTATCTCTCTGTGTTATATTTTTGTTTTGTTTGTCTTCCTCCTGTATCTTGTGTGTCTAGTGTTACCAGTATCTCTCTTTGTTGTATTTTTGTTTTATTTGTCTTCCTCCTGTATCTTGTGTGTCTAGTGTTACCAGTGTCTCTCTTTGTTGTATTTTTGTTCTGATTGTCTTCCTCCTGTATCTTGTGTGTCTAGTGTTACCAGTATCTCTCTGTGGTGTATTTTTGTTTTGATTATCTTCCTCCTGTATCTTGTGTGTCTCGTGTTACCAGTATCTCTTTTTGTTGTATTTTTGTTTTGTTTATCTTCCTCCTGTATCTTGTGTGTCTAGTGTTGCCAGTGTCTCTCTTTGTTATATTTTTGTTTTATATGTCTTCCTCCTGTATCTTGTGTGTCTGGTGCTACCAGTATTTCTCTTTGTTATATTTTTGTTTTGTTTGTCTTCCTCCTGTATCTTGTGTGTCTAGTGTTGCCAGTATCTCTCTGTGGTGTAATATTTTTGTTTGTCTTCCTCCTGTATCTTGTGTGTCTAGTGTTACCAGTATCTCTCTGTGTTGTATTTTTGTTTTGTTTATCTTCCCCCTGTATCTTGTGTGTCTATTGTTGCCAGTATCTCTCTGTGGTGTATTTTTTTTGTTTGTCTTCCTCCTGTATCCTGTGTGTCTAGTGTTACCAGTATCTCTCTTTGTTGTATTTTTGTTTTGTTTATCTTCCTCCTTTATCTTGTGTGTCTAGTGTTACCAGTATCTCTCTGTGTTATATTTTTGTTTTGTTTGTCTTCCTCCTGTATCTTGTGTGTCTAGTGTTACCAGTATCTCTCTGTGTTATATTTTTGTTTTGTTTGTCTTCCTCCTGTATCTTGTGTGTCTAGTGTTACCAGTATCTCTCTTTGTTGTATTTTTGTTCTGATTGTCTTCCTCCTGTATCTTGTGTGTCTAGTGTTACCAGTATCTCTCTGTGGTGTATTTTTGCTTTGATTATCTTCCTCCTGTATCTTGTGTGTCTAGTGTTACCAGTATCTCTTTTTGTTGTATTTTTGTTTTGTTTATCTTCCTCCTGTATCTTGTGTGTCTAGTGTTACCAGTATCTCTCTTTGTTGTATTTTTGCTTTGTTTGTCTTCCTCCTGTATCTTGTGTGTCTAGTGTTACCAGTATCTCTCTTTGTTGTATTTTTTTTTGCTTGTCTTCCTCCTGTATCTTGTGTGACTAGTGTAACCAGAATCTCTCTGTGTTATATTTTTGTTTTATTTGTCTTCCTTCTGTATCTTGTGTGTCTAGTGTTACCAGTGTCTCTCTTTGTTATATTTTTGTTTTATTTGTCTTCCTCCTGTATCTTGTGTGTCTGGTGCTACCAGTATTTGTCTTTGTTATATTTTTGTTTTGTTTGTCTTCCTCCTGTATCTTGTGTGTCTAGTTTTACCAGTATCTCTCTTTGTTATATTTTTGTTTTGTTTGTCTTCCTCCTGTATCTTGTGTGTCTAGTGTTACCAGTGTCTCTCTTTGTTATATTTTTGTTTTGTTTGTCTTCCTCCTGTATCTTGTGTGTCTAGTGTTGCCAGTATCTCTTTTTGTTGTATTCTTGCTTAGTTTGTCTTCCGCCTATATCTTGTGTGTCTAGTGCTACCAGTATCTCTCTTTGTTGTATTTTTGTTTTGTTTGTCTTCCTCATATATCTTGTGTGTCTAATGTTGCCAGTATCTATTTTTGTTGTATTTTTGTTTTGTTTGTCTTCCTCCTGTATCTTGTGTGTCTAGTGTTACCAGTATCTCTCTTTGTTGTATTTTGTTTTGTTTGTCTTCCTCATGTATCTTGTGTGTCTAGTGTTACCAGTATCTCTCTTTGTTGTATTTTTGTTTTGTTTGTCTTCCTCCTTTATCTTGTGTGTCAAGTGTTACCAGTATCTCCCTTTGTTGTATTTTTGTTTTGTTTGTCTTCTTCCTGTATCTTGTGTGTCTAGTGTTACCAGTATCTCTCTTTATTATATTTTTGTTTTGTTTGTCTTCCTTCTGTATCTTGTGTGTCTAGTGTTGCCAGTATTTCTCTTTGTTGTATTTTTGTTTTGTTTGTCTTCTTCCTGTATCTTGTGTGTCTAGTGTTACCAGTATCTCTCTTTGTTATATTTTTGTTCTGATTGTCTTCCTCCTGTATCTTGTGTGTCTAGTGTTACCAGTGTCTCTCTTTGTTGTATTTTTGTTCTGATTGTCTTCCTCCTGTATCTTGTGTGTCTAGTGTTACCAGTATCTCTCTGTGGTGTATTTTTGCTTTGATTATCTTCCTCCTGTATCTTGTGTGTCTAGTGTTACCAGTATCTCTTTTTGTTGTATTTTTGTTTTGTTTATCTTCCTCCTGTATCTTGTGTGTCTAGTGTTGCCAGTATCTCTCTGTGGTGTAATATTTTTGTTTGTCTTCCTCCTGTATCTTGTGTGTCTAGTGTTACCAGTATCTCTCTGTGTTGTATTTTTGTTTTGTTTATCTTCCCCCTGTATCTTGTGTGTCTATTGTTGCCAGTATCTCTCTGTGGTGTATTTTTTTTGTTTGTCTTCCTCCTGTATCCTGTGTGTCTAGTGTTACCAGTATCTCTCTTTGTTGTATTTTTGTTTTGTTTATCTTCCTCCTTTATTTTGTGTGTCTAGTGTTACCAGTATCTCTCTGTGTTATATTTTTGTTTTGTTTGTCTTCCTCCTGTATCTTGTGTGTCTAGTGTTACCAGTATCTCTCTTTGTTGTATTTTTGTTTTATTTGTCTTCCTCCTGTATCTTGTGTGTCTAGTGTTACCAGTGTCTCTCTTTGTTGTATTTTTGTTCTGATTGTCTTCCTCCTGTATCTTGTGTGTCTAGTGTTACCAGTATCTCTCTGTGGTGTATTTTTGCTTTGATTATCTTCCTCCTGTATCTTGTGTGTCTAGTGTTACCAGTATCTCTTTTTGTTGTATTTTTGTTTTGTTTATCTTCCTCCTGTATCTTGTGTGTCTAGTGTTACCAGTATCTCTCTTTGTTGTATTTTTGCTTTGTTTGTCTTCCTCCTGTATCTTGTGTGTCTAGTGTTACCAGTATCTCTCTTTGTTGTATTTTTTTTTGTTTGTCTTCCTCCTGTATCTTGTGTGACTAGTGTAACCAGAATCTCTCTGTGTTATATTTTTGTTTTATTTGTCTTCCTTCTGTATCTTGTGTGTCTAGTGTTACCAGTGTCTCTCTTTGTTATATTTTTGTTTTATTTGTCTTCCTCCTGTATCTTGTGTGTCTGGTGCTACCAGTATTTGTCTTTGTTATATTTTTGTTTTGTTTGTCTTCCTCCTGTATCTTGTGTGTCTAGTGTTACCAGTATCTCTCTTTGTTATATTTTTGTTTTGTTTGTCTCCCTCCTGTATCTTGTGTGTCTAGTGTTACCAGTGTCTCTCTTTGTTATATTTTTGTTTTGTTTGTCTTCCTCCTGTATCTTGTGTGTCTAGTGTTGCCAGTATCTCTTTTTGTTGTATTCTTGCTTAGTTTGTCTTCCGCCTATATCTTGTGTGTCTAGTGCTACCAGTATCTCTCTTTGTTGTATTTTTGTTTTGTTTGTCTTCCTCATATATCTTGTGTGTCTAATGTTGCCAGTATCTATTTTTGTTGTATTTTTGTTTTGTTTGTCTTCCTCCTGTATCTTGTGTGTCTAGTGTTACCAGTATCTCTCTTTGTTGTATTTTGTTTTGTTTGTCTTCCTCATGTATCTTGTGTGTCTAGTGTTACCAGTATCTCTCTTTGTTGTATTTTTGTTTTGTTTGTCTTCCTCCTTTATCTTGTGTGTCAAGTGTTACCAGTATCTCCCTTTGTTGTATTTTTGTTTTGTTTGTCTTCTTCCTGTATCTTGTGTGTCTAGTGTTACCAGTATCTCTCTTTATTATATTTTTGTTTTGTTTGTCTTCCTTCTGTATCTTGTGTGTCTAGTGTTGCCAGTATTTCTCTTTGTTGTATTTTTGTTTTGTTTGTCTTCTTCCTGTATCTTGTGTGTCTAGTGTTACCAGTATCTCTCTTTGTTATATTTTTGTTCTGATTGTCTTCCTCCTGTATCTTGTGTGTCTAGTGTTACCAGTGTCTCTCTTTGTTGTATTTTTGTTCTGATTGTCTTCCTCCTGTATCTTGTGTGTCTAGTGTTACCAGTATCTCTCTGTGGTGTATTTTTGCTTTGATTATCTTCCTCCTGTATCTTGTGTGTCTAGTGTTACCAGTATCTCTTTTTGTTGTATTTTTGTTTTGTTTATCTTCCTCCTGTATCTTGTGTGTCTAGTGTTGCCAGTGTCTCTCTTTGTTATATTTTTGTTTTATATGTCTTCCTCCTGTATCTTGTGTGTCTGGTGCTACCAGTATTTCTCTTTGTTATATTTTTGTTTTGTTTGTCTTCCTCCTGTATCTTGTGTGTCTAGTGTTGCCAGTATCTCTCTGTGGTGTAATATTTTTGTTTGTCTTCCTCCTGTATCTTGTGTGTCTAGTGTTACCAGTATCTCTCTGTGTTGTATTTTTGTTTTGTTTATCTTCCCCCTGTATCTTGTGTGTCTATTGTTGCCAGTATCTCTCTGTGGTGTATTTTTTTTGTTTGTCTTCCTCCTGTATCCTGTGTGTCTAGTGTTACCAGTATCTCTCTTTGTTGTATTTTTGTTTTGTTTATCTTCCTCCTTTATCTTGTGTGTCTAGTGTTACCAGTATCTCTCTGTGTTATATTTTTGTTTTGTTTGTCTTCCTCCTGTATCTTGTGTGTCTAGTGTTACCAGTATCTCTCTTTGTTGTATTTTTGTTTTATTTGTCTTCCTCCTGTATCTTGTGTGTCTAGTGTTACCAGTGTCTCTCTTTGTTGTATTTTTGTTCTGATTGTCTTCCTCCTGTATCTTGTGTGTCTAGTGTTACCAGTATCTCTCTGTGGTGTATTTTTGCTTTGATTATCTTCCTCCTGTATCTTGTGTGTCTAGTGTTACCAGTATCTCTTTTTGTTGTATTTTTGTTTTGTTTATCTTCCTCCTGTATCTTGTGTGTCTAGTGTTACCAGTATCTCTCTTTGTTGTATTTTTGCTTTGTTTGTCTTCCTCCTGTATATTGTGTGTCTAGTGTTACCAGTATCTCTCTTTGTTGTATTTTTTTTTGTTTGTCTTCCTCCTGTATCTTGTGTGACTAGTGTAACCAGAATCTCTCTGTGTTATATTTTTGTTTTATTTGTCTTCCTTCTGTATCTTGTGTGTCTAGTGTTACCAGTGTCTCTCTTTGTTATATTTTTGTTTTGTTTGTCTTCCTCCTGTATCTTGTGTGTCTAGTGTTACCAGTATCTCTCTTTGTTATATTTTTGTTTTGTTTGTCTTCCTCCTGTATCTTGTGTGTCTAGTGTTACCAGTGTCTCTCTTTGTTATATTTTTGTTTTGTTTGTCTTCCTCCTGTATATTGTGTGTCTAGTGTTGCCAGTATCTCTTTTTGTTGTATTCTTGCTTAGTTTGTCTTCCGCCTATATCTTGTGTGTCTAGTGCTACCAGTATCTCTCTTTGTTGTATTTTGTTTTGTTTGTCTTCCTCATGTATCTTGTGTGTCTAGTGTTACCAGTATCTCTCTTTGTTGTATTTTTGTTTTGTTTGTCTTCCTCCTTTATCTTGTGTGTCAAGTGTTACCAGTATCTCCCTTTGTTGTATTTTTGTTTTGTTTGTCTTCTTCCTGTATCTTGTGTGTCTAGTGTTACCAGTATCTCTCTTTATTATATTTTTGTTTTGTTTGTCTTCCTTCTGTATCTTGTGTGTCTAGTGTTGCCAGTATTTCTCTTTGTTGTATTTTTGTTTTGTTTGTCTTCTTCCTGTATCTTGTGTGTCTAGTGTTACCAGTATCTCTCTTTGTTATATTTTTGTTCTGATTGTCTTCCTCCTGTATCTTGTGTGTCTAGTGTTACCAGTGTCTCTCTTTGTTGTATTTTTGTTCTGATTGTCTTCCTCCTGTATCTTGTGTGTCTAGTGTTACCAGTATCTCTCTGTGGTGTATTTTTGCTTTGATTATCTTCCTCCTGTATCTTGTGTGTCTAGTGTTACCAGTATCTCTTTTTGTTGTATTTTTGTTTTGTTTATCTTCCTCCTGTATCTTGTGTGTCTAGTGTTGCCAGTGTCTCTCTTTGTTATATTTTTGTTTTATATGTCTTCCTCCTGTATCTTGTGTGTCTGGTGCTACCAGTATTTCTCTTTGTTATATTTTTGTTTTGTTTGTCTTCCTCCTGTATCTTGTGTGTCTAGTGTTGCCAGTATCTCTCTGTGGTGTAATATTTTTGTTTGTCTTCCTCCTGTATCTTGTGTGTCTAGTGTTACCAGTATCTCTCTGTGTTGTATTTTTGTTTTGTTTATCTTCCCCCTGTATCTTGTGTGTCTATTGTTGCCAGTATCTCTCTGTGGTGTATTTTTTTTGTTTGTCTTCCTCCTGTATCCTGTGTGTCTAGTGTTACCAGTATCTCTCTTTGTTGTATTTTTGTTTTGTTTATCTTCCTCCTTTATCTTGTGTGTCTAGTGTTACCAGTATCTCTCTGTGTTATATTTTTGTTTTGTTTGTCTTCCTCCTGTATCTTGTGTGTCTAGTGTTACCAGTATCTCTCTTTGTTGTATTTTTGTTTTATTTGTCTTCCTCCTGTATCTTGTGTGTCTAGTGTTACCAGTGTCTCTCTTTGTTGTATTTTTGTTCTGATTGTCTTCCTCCTGTATCTTGTGTGTCTAGTGTTACCAGTATCTCTCTGTGGTGTATTTTTGCTTTGATTATCTTCCTCCTGTATCTTGTGTGTCTAGTGTTACCAGTATCTCTTTTTGTTGTATTTTTGTTTTGTTTATCTTCCTCCTGTATCTTGTGTGTCTAGTGTTACCAGTATCTCTCTTTGTTGTATTTTTGCTTTGTTTGTCTTCCTCCTGTATCTTGTGTGTCTAGTGTTACCAGTATCTCTCTTTGTTGTATTTTTTTTTGTTTGTCTTCCTCCTGTATCTTGTGTGACTAGTGTAACCAGAATCTCTCTGTGTTATATTTTTGTTTTATTTGTCTTCCTTCTGTATCTTGTGTGTCTAGTGTTACCAGTGTCTCTCTTTGTTATATTTTTGTTTTATTTGTCTTCCTCCTGTATCTTGTGTGTCTGGTGCTACCAGTATTTGTCTTTGTTATATTTTTGTTTTGTTTGTCTTCCTCCTGTATCTTGTGTGTCTAGTGTTACCAGTATCTCTCTTTGTTATATTTTTGTTTTGTTTGTCTTCCTCCTGTATCTTGTGTGTCTAGTGTTACCAGTGTCTCTCTTTGTTATATTTTTGTTTTGTTTGTCTTCCTCCTGTATATTGTGTGTCTAGTGTTGCCAGTATCTCTTTTTGTTGTATTCTTGCTTAGTTTGTCTTCCGCCTATATCTTGTGTGTCTAGTGCTACCAGTATCTCTCTTTGTTGTATTTTTGTTTTGTTTGTCTTCCTCATATATCTTGTGTGTCTAATGTTGCCAGTATCTATTTTTGTTGTATTTTTGTTTTGTTTGTCTTCCTCCTGTATCTTGTGTGTCTAGTGTTACCAGTATCTCTCTTTGTTGTATTTTGTTTTGTTTGTCTTCCTCATGTATCTTGTGTGTCTAGTGTTACCAGTATCTCTCTTTGTTGTATTTTTGTTTTGTTTGTCTTCCTCCTTTATCTTGTGTGTCAAGTGTTACCAGTATCTCCCTTTGTTGTATTTTTGTTTTGTTTGTCTTCTTCCTGTATCTTGTGTGTCTAGTGTTACCAGTATCTCTCTTTATTATATTTTTGTTTTGTTTGTCTTCCTTCTGTATCTTGTGCGTCTAGTGTTGCCAGTATTTCTTTTTGTTGTATTTTTGTTTTGTTTGTCTTCTTCCTGTATCTTGTGTGTCTAGTGTTACCAGTATCTCTCTTTGTTATATTTTTGTTCTGATTGTCTTCCTCCTGTATCTTGTGTGTCTAGTGTTACCAGTGTCTCTCTTTGTTGTATTTTTGTTCTGATTGTCTTCCTCCTGTATCTTGTGTGTCTAGTGTTACCAGTATCTCTCTGTGGTGTATTTTTGCTTTGATTATCTTCCTCCTGTATCTTGTGTGTCTAGTGTTACCAGTATCTCTTTTTGTTGTATTTTTGTTTTGTTTATCTTCCTCCTGTATCTTGTGTGTCTAGTGTTGCCAGTATCTCTCTGTGGTGTAATATTTTTGTTTGTCTTCCTCCTGTATCTTGTGTGTCTAGTGTTACCAGTATCTCTCTGTGTTGTATTTTTGTTTTGTTTATCTTCCCCCTGTATCTTGTGTGTCTATTGTTGCCAGTATCTCTCTGTGGTGTATTTTTTTTGTTTGTCTTCCTCCTGTATCCTGTGTGTCTAGTGTTACCAGTATCTCTCTTTGTTGTATTTTTGTTTTGTTTATCTTCCTCCTTTATCTTGTGTGTCTAGTGTTACCAGTATCTCTCTGTGTTATATTTTTGTTTTGTTTGTCTTCCTCCTGTATCTTGTGTGTCTAGTGTTACCAGTATCTCTCTTTGTTGTATTTTTGTTTTATTTGTCTTCCTCCTGTATCTTGTGTGTCTAGTGTTACCAGTGTCTCTCTTTGTTGTATTTTTGTTCTGATTGTCTTCCTCCTGTATCTTGTGTGTCTAGTGTTACCAGTATCTCTCTGTGGTGTATTTTTGCTTTGATTATCTTCCTCCTGTATCTTGTGTGTCTAGTGTTACCAGTATCTCTTTTTGTTGTATTTTTGTTTTGTTTATCTTCCTCCTGTATCTTGTGTGTCTAGTGTTACCAGTATCTCTCTTTGTTGTATTTTTGCTTTGTTTGTCTTCCTCCTGTATCTTGTGTGTCTAGTGTTACCAGTATCTCTCTTTGTTGTATTTTTTTTTGTTTGTCTTCCTCCTGTATCTTGTGTGACTAGTGTAACCAGAATCTCTCTGTGTTATATTTTTGTTTTATTTGTCTTCCTTCTGTATCTTGTGTGTCTAGTGTTACCAGTGTCTCTCTTTGTTATATTTTTGTTTTATTTGTCTTCCTCCTGTATCTTGTGTGTCTGGTGCTACCAGTATTTGTCTTTGTTATATTTTTGTTTTGTTTGTCTTCCTCCTGTATCTTGTGTGTCTAGTGTTACCAGTATCTCTCTTTGTTATATTTTTGTTTTGTTTGTCTTCCTCCTGTATCTTGTGTGTCTAGTGTTACCAGTGTCTCTCTTTGTTATATTTTTGTTTTGTTTGTCTTCCTCCTGTATCTTGTGTGTCTAGTGTTGCCAGTATCTCTTTTTGTTGTATTCTTGCTTAGTTTGTCTTCCGCCTATATCTTGTGTGTCTAGTGCTACCAGTATCTCTCTTTGTTGTATTTTTGTTTTGTTTGTCTTCCTCATATATCTTGTGTGTCTAATGTTGCCAGTATCTATTTTTGTTGTATTTTTGTTTTGTTTGTCTTCCTCCTGTATCTTGTGTGTCTAGTGTTACCAGTATCTCTCTTTGTTGTATTTTGTTTTGTTTGTCTTCCTCATGTATCTTGTGTGTCTAGTGTTACCAGTATCTCTCTTTGTTGTATTTTTGTTTTGTTTGTCTTCCTCCTTTATCTTGTGTGTCAAGTGTTACCAGTATCTCCCTTTGTTGTATTTTTTTTTGTTTGTCTTCTTCCTGTATCTTGTGTGTCTAGTGTTACCAGTATCTCTCTTTATTATATTTTTGTTTTGTTTGTCTTCCTTCTGTATCTTGTGTGTCTAGTGTTGCCAGTATTTCTCTTTGTTGTATTTTTGTTTTGTTTGTCTTCTTCCTGTATCTTGTGTGTCTAGTGTTACCAGTATCTCTCTTTGTTATATTTTTGTTCTGATTGTCTTCCTCCTGTATCTTGTGTGTCTAGTGTTACCAGTGTCTCTCTTTGTTGTATTTTTGTTCTGATTGTCTTCCTCCTGTATCTTGTGTGTCTAGTGTTACCAGTATCTCTCTGTGGTGTATTTTTGCTTTGATTATCTTCCTCCTGTATCTTGTGTGTCTAGTGTTACCAGTATCTCTTTTTGTTGTATTTTTGTTTTGTTTATCTTCCTCCTGTATCTTGTGTGTCTAGTGTTGCCAGTGTCTCTCTTTGTTATATTTTTGTTTTATATGTCTTCCTCCTGTATCTTGTGTGTCTGGTGCTACCAGTATTTCTCTTTGTTATATTTTTGTTTTGTTTGTCTTCTTCCTGTATCTTGTGTGTCTAGTGTTGCCAGTATCTCTCTGTGGTGTAATATTTTTGTTAGTCTTCCTCCTGTATCTTGTGTGTCTAGTGTTACCAGTGTCTCTCTGTGTTATATTTTTGTTTTGTTTCTCTTCCTCCTGTATCTTGTGTGTCTAGTGTTACCAGTATCTCTCTGTGTTGTATTTTTGTTTTGTTTGTCTTCCTCCTGTATTTTGTGTGTCTAGTGTTACCAGTATTTCTCTGTGTTATATTTTTGCTTTGTTTGTCTTCCCCCTGTATCTTGTGTGTCTAGTGTTACCAGTATCTCTCTGTGGTGTATTTTTGTTTTGTTTGTCTTCCTCCTGTATCTTGTGTGTCTAGTGTTACCAGTATCTCTCTGTGTTGTATTTTTGTTTTGTTTGTCTTCCTCCTGTATCTTGTGTGTCTAGTGTTACCAGTATCTCTCTGTGTTATATTTTTGTTTTGTTTGTCTTCCTCCTGTATCTTGTGTGTCTAGTGTTACCAGTATCTCTCTTTGTTGTATTTTTGTTTTGCTTGTCTTCCTCCTGTATCTTGTGTGTCTAGTGTTACCAGTATCTCTCTTTGTTGTATTTTTGTTTTGTTTATCTTCCCCCTGTATCTTGTGTGTCTAGTGTTACCAGTGTCTCTCTTTGTTGTATTTTTGTTTTGTTTGTCTTCCTCCTGTATCTTGTGTGTCTAGTGTTACCAGTATCTCTCTGTGTTATATTTTTGTTTTGTTTGTCTTCCTCCTGTATCTTGTGTGTCTAGTGTTACCAGTTTCTCTCTTTGTTGTATTTTTGTTTTATTTGTCTTCCTCCTGTATCTTGTGTGTCTAGTGTTACCAGTGTCTCTCTTTGTTGTATTTTTGTTCTGATTGTCTTCCTCCTGTATCTTGTGTGTCTAGTTTTTTTACCAGTATCTCTCTGTGGTGTATTTTTGTTTTGATTATCTTCCTCCTGTATCTTGTGTGTCTCGTGTTACCAGTATCTCTTTTTGTTGTATTTTTGTTTTGTTTATCTTCCTCCTGTATCTTGTGTGTCTAGTGTTGCCAGTGTCTCTCTTTGTTATATTTTTGTTTTATATGTCTTCCTCCTGTATCTTGTGTGTCTGGTGCTACCAGTATTTCTCTTTGTTATATTTTTGTTTTGTTTGTCTTCCTCCTGTATCTTGTGTGTCTAGTGTTGCCAGTATCTCTCTGTGGTGTAATATTTTTGTTTGTCTTCCTCCTGTATCTTGTGTGTCTAGTGTTACCAGTATCTCCCTGTGTTGTATTTTTGTTTTGTTTATCTTCCCCCTGTATCTTGTTTGTCTATTGTTGCCAGTATCTCTCTGTGGTGTAATTTTTTTGTTTGTCTTCCTCCTGTATCCTGTGTGTCTAGTGTTACCAGTATCTCTCTTTGTTGTATTTTTGTTTTGTTTATCTTCCTCCTTTATCTTGTGTGTCTAGTGTTACCAGTATCTCTCTGTGTTATATTTTTGTTTTGTTTGTCTTCCTCTTGTATCTTGTGTGTCTAGTGTTACCAGTATCTCTCTTTGTTGTATTTTTGTTTTATTTGTCTTCCTCCTGTATCTTGTGTGTCTAGTGTTACCAGTGTCTCTCTTTGTTGTATTTTTGTTCTGATTGTCTTCCTCCTGTATCTTGTGTGTCTAGTGTTACCAGTATCTCTCTGTGGTGTATTTTTGCTTTGATTATCTTCCTCCTGTATCTTGTGTGTCTAGTGTTACCAGTATCTCTTTTTGTTGTATTTTTGTTTTGTTTATCTTCCTCCTGTATCTTGTGTGTCTAGTGTTACCAGTATCTCTCTTTGTTGTATTTTTGCTTTGTTTGTCTTCCTCCTGTATCTTGTGTGTCTAGTGTTACCAGTATCTCTCTTTGTTGTATTTTTTTTTGTTTGTCTTCCTCCTGTATCTTGTGTGACTAGTGTAACCAGAATCTCTCTGTGTTATATTTTTGTTTTATTTGTCTTCCTTCTGTATCTTGTGTGTCTAGTGTTACCAGTGTCTCTCTTTGTTATATTTTTGTTTTATTTGTCTTCCTCCTGTATCTTGTGTGTCTGGTGCTACCAGTATTTGTCTTTGTTATATTTTTGTTTTGTTTGTCTTCATCCTGTATCTTGTGTGTCTAGTGTTACCAGTATCTCTCTTTGTTATATTTTTGTTTTGTTTGTCTTCCTCCTGTATCTTGTGTGTCTAGTGTTACCAGTGTCTCTCTTTGTTATATTTTTGTTTTGTTTGTCTTCCTCCTGTATCTTGTGTGTCTAGTGTTGCCAGTATCTCTTTTTGTTGTATTCTTGCTTAGTTTGTCTTCCGCCTATATCTTGTGTGTCTAGTGCTACCAGTATCTCTCTTTGTTGTATTTTTGTTTTGTTTGTCTTCCTCATATATCTTGTGTGTCTAATGTTGCCAGTATCTATTTTTGTTGTATTTTTGTTTTGTTTGTCTTCCTCCTGTATCTTGTGTGTCTAGTGTTACCAGTATCTCTCTTTGTTGTATTTTGTTTTGTTTGTCTTCCTCATGTATCTTGTGTGTCTAGTGTTGCCAGTATCTCTTTTTGTTGTATTCTTGCTTAGTTTGTCTTCCGCCTATATCTTGTGTGTCTAGTGCTACCAGTATCTCTCTTTGTTGTATTTTTGTTTTGTTTGTCTTCCTCATATATCTTGTGTGTCTAATGTTGCCAGTATCTATTTTTGTTGTATTTTTGTTTTGTTTGTCTTCCTCCTGTATCTTGTGTGTCTAGTGTTACCAGTATCTCTCTTTGTTGTATTTTGTTTTGTTTGTCTTCCTCATGTATCTTGTGTGTCTAGTGTTACCAGTATCTCTCTTTGTTGTATTTTTGTTTTGTTTGTCTTCCTCCTTTATCTTGTGTGTCAAGTGTTACCAGTATCTCCCTTTGTTGTATTTTTGTTTTGTTTGTCTTCTTCCTGTATCTTGTGTGTCTAGTGTTACCAGTATCTCTCTTTATTATATTTTTGTTTTGTTTGTCTTCCTTCTGTATCTTGTGTGTCTAGTGTTGCCAGTATTTCTTTTTGTTGTATTTTTGTTTTGTTTGTCTTCTTCCTGTATCTTGTGTGTCTAGTGTTACCAGTATCTCTCTTTGTTATATTTTTGTTCTGATTGTCTTCCTCCTGTATCTTGTGTGTCTAGTGTTACCAGTGTCTCTCTTTGTTGTATTTTTGTTCTGATTGTCTTCCTCCTGTATCTTGTGTGTCTAGTGTTACCAGTATCTCTCTGTGGTGTATTTTTGCTTTGATTATCTTCCTCCTGTATCTTGTGTGTCTAGTGTTACCAGTATCTCTTTTTGTTGTATTTTTGTTTTGTTTATCTTCCTCCTGTATCTTGTGTGTCTAGTGTTGCCAGTATCTCTCTGTGGTGTAATATTTTTGTTTGTCTTCCTCCTGTATCTTGTGTGTCTAGTGTTACCAGTATCTCTCTGTGTTGTATTTTTGTTTTGTTTATCTTCCCCCTGTATCTTGTGTGTCTATTGTTGCCAGTATCTCTCTGTGGTGTATTTTTTTTGTTTGTCTTCCTCCTGTATCCTGTGTGTCTAGTGTTACCAGTATCTCTCTTTGTTGTATTTTTGTTTTGTTTATCTTCCTCCTTTATCTTGTGTGTCTAGTGTTACCAGTATCTCTCTGTGTTATATTTTTGTTTTGTTTGTCTTCCTCCTGTATCTTGTGTGTCTAGTGTTACCAGTATCTCTCTTTGTTGTATTTTTGTTTTATTTGTCTTCCTCCTGTATCTTGTGTGTCTAGTGTTACCAGTGTCTCTCTTTGTTGTATTTTTGTTCTGATTGTCTTCCTCCTGTATCTTGTGTGTCTAGTGTTACCAGTATCTCTCTGTGGTGTATTTTTGCTTTGATTATCTTCCTCCTGTATCTTGTGTGTCTAGTGTTACCAGTATCTCTTTTTGTTGTATTTTTGTTTTGTTTATCTTCCTCCTGTATCTTGTGTGTCTAGTGTTACCAGTATCTCTCTTTGTTGTATTTTTGCTTTGTTTGTCTTCCTCCTGTATCTTGTGTGTCTAGTGTTACCAGTATCTCTCTTTGTTGTATTTTTTTTTGTTTGTCTTCCTCCTGTATCTTGTGTGACTAGTGTAACCAGAATCTCTCTGTGTTATATTTTTGTTTTATTTGTCTTCCTTCTGTATCTTGTGTGTCTAGTGTTACCAGTGTCTCTCTTTGTTATATTTTTGTTTTATTTGTCTTCCTCCTGTATCTTGTGTGTCTGGTGCTACCAGTATTTGTCTTTGTTATATTTTTGTTTTGTTTGTCTTCCTCCTGTATCTTGTGTGTCTAGTGTTACCAGTATCTCTCTTTGTTATATTTTTGTTTTGTTTGTCTTCCTCCTGTATCTTGTGTGTCTAGTGTTACCAGTGTCTCTCTTTGTTATATTTTTGTTTTGTTTGTCTTCCTCCTGTATCTTGTGTGTCTAGTGTTGCCAGTATCTCTTTTTGTTGTATTCTTGCTTAGTTTGTCTTCCGCCTATATCTTGTGTGTCTAGTGCTACCAGTATCTCTCTTTGTTGTATTTTTGTTTTGTTTGTCTTCCTCATATATCTTGTGTGTCTAATGTTGCCAGTATCTATTTTTGTTGTATTTTTGTTTTGTTTGTCTTCCTCCTGTATCTTGTGTGTCTAGTGTTACCAGTATCTCTCTTTGTTGTATTTTGTTTTGTTTGTCTTCCTCATGTATCTTGTGTGTCTAGTGTTACCAGTATCTCTCTTTGTTGTATTTTTGTTTTGTTTGTCTTCCTCCTTTATCTTGTGTGTCAAGTGTTACCAGTATCTCCCTTTGTTGTATTTTTGTTTGTTTGTCTTCTTCCTGTATCTTGTGTGTCTAGTGTTACCAGTATCTCTCTTTATTATATTTTTGTTTTGTTTGTCTTCCTTCTGTATCTTGTGTGTCTAGTGTTGCCAGTATTTCTCTTTGTTGTATTTTTGTTTTGTTTGTCTTCTTCCTGTATCTTGTGTGTCTAGTGTTACCAGTATCTCTCTTTGTTATATTTTTGTTCTGATTGTCTTCCTCCTGTATCTTGTGTGTCTAGTGTTACCAGTGTCTCTCTTTGTTGTATTTTTGTTCTGATTGTCTTCCTCCTGTATCTTGTGTGTCTAGTGTTACCAGTATCTCTCTGTGGTGTATTTTTGCTTTGATTATCTTCCTCCTGTATCTTGTGTGTCTAGTGTTACCAGTATCTCTTTTTGTTGTATTTTTGTTTTGTTTATCTTCCTCCTGTATCTTGTGTGTCTAGTGTTGCCAGTGTCTCTCTTTGTTATATTTTTGTTTTATATGTCTTCCTCCTGTATCTTGTGTGTCTGGTGCTACCAGTATTTCTCTTTGTTATATTTTTGTTTTGTTTGTCTTCTTCCTGTATCTTGTGTGTCTAGTGTTGCCAGTATCTCTCTGTGGTGTAATATTTTTGTTAGTCTTCCTCCTGTATCTTGTGTGTCTAGTGTTACCAGTGTCTCTCTGTGTTATATTTTTGTTTTGTTTCTCTTCCTCCTGTATCTTGTGTGTCTAGTGTTACCAGTATCTCTATGTGTTGTATTTTTGTTTTGTTTGTCTTCCTCCTGTATTTTGTGTGTCTAGTGTTACCAGTATTTCTCTGTGTTATATTTTTGCTTTGTTTGTCTTCCCCCTGTATCTTGTGTGTCTAGTGTTACCAGTATCTCTCTGTGGTGTATTTTTGTTTTGTTTGTCTTCCTCCTGTATCTTGTGTGTCTAGTGTTACCAGTATCTCTCTGTGTTGTATTTTTGTTTTGTTTGTCTTCCTCCTGTATCTTGTGTGTCTAGTGTTACCAGTATCTCTCTGTGTTATATTTTTGTTTTGTTTGTCTTCCTCCTGTATCTTGTGTGTCTAGTGTTACCAGTATCTCTCTTTGTTGTATTTTTGTTTTGCTTGTCTTCCTCCTGTATCTTGTGTGTCTAGTGTTACCAGTATCTCTCTTTGTTGTATTTTTGTTTTGTTTATCTTCCCCCTGTATCTTGTGTGTCTAGTGTTACCAGTGTCTCTCTTTGTTGTATTTTTGTTTTGTTTGTCTTCCTCCTGTATCTTGTGTGTCTAGTGTTACCAGTATCTCTCTGTGTTATATTTTTGTTTTGTTTGTCTTCCTCCTGTATCTTGTGTGTCTAGTGTTACCAGTTTCTCTCTTTGTTGTATTTTTGTTTTATTTGTCTTCCTCCTGTATCTTGTGTGTCTAGTGTTACCAGTGTCTCTCTTTGTTGTATTTTTGTTCTGATTGTCTTCCTCCTGTATCTTGTGTGTCTAGTGTTACCAGTATCTCTCTGTGGTGTATTTTTGTTTTGATTATCTTCCTCCTGTATCTTGTGTGTCTCGTGTTACCAGTATCTCTTTTTGTTGTATTTTTGTTTTGTTTATCTTCCTCCTGTATCTTGTGTGTCTAGTGTTGCCAGTGTCTCTCTTTGTTATATTTTTGTTTTATATGTCTTCCTCCTGTATCTTGTGTGTCTGGTGCTACCAGTATTTCTCTTTGTTATATTTTTGTTTTGTTTGTCTTCCTCCTGTATCTTGTGTGTCTAGTGTTGCCAGTATCTCTCTGTGGTGTAATATTTTTGTTTGTCTTCCTCCTGTATCTTGTGTGTCTAGTGTTACCAGTATCTCTCTGTGTTGTATTTTTGTTTTGTTTATCTTCCCCCTGTATCTTGTTTGTCTATTGTTGCCAGTATCTCTCTGTGGTGTAATTTTTTTGTTTGTCTTCCTCCTGTATCCTGTGTGTCTAGTGTTACCAGTATCTCTCTTTGTTGTATTTTTGTTTTGTTTATCTTCCTCCTTTATCTTGTGTGTCTAGTGTTACCAGTATCTCTCTGTGTTATATTTTTGTTTTGTTTGTCTTCCTCTTGTATCTTGTGTGTCTAGTGTTACCAGTATCTCTCTTTGTTGTATTTTTGTTTTATTTGTCTTCCTCCTGTATCTTGTGTGTCTAGTGTTACCAGTGTCTCTCTTTGTTGTATTTTTGTTCTGATTGTCTTCCTCCTGTATCTTGTGTGTCTAGTGTTACCAGTATCTCTCTGTGGTGTATTTTTGCTTTGATTATCTTCCTCCTGTATCTTGTGTGTCTAGTGTTACCAGTATCTCTTTTTGTTGTATTTTTGTTTTGTTTATCTTCCTCCTGTATCTTGTGTGTCTAGTGTTACCAGTATCTCTCTTTGTTGTATTTTTGCTTTGTTTGTCTTCCTCCTGTATCTTGTGTGTCTAGTGTTACCAGTATCTCTCTTTGTTGTATTTTTTTTTGTTTGTCTTCCTCCTGTATCTTGTGTGACTAGTGTAACCAGAATCTCTCTGTGTTATATTTTTGTTTTATTTGTCTTCCTTCTGTATCTTGTGTGTCTAGTGTTACCAGTGTCTCTCTTTGTTATATTTTTGTTTTATTTGTCTTCCTCCTGTATCTTGTGTGTCTGGTGCTACCAGTATTTGTCTTTGTTATATTTTTGTTTTGTTTGTCTTCCTCCTGTATCTTGTGTGTCTAGTGTTACCAGTATCTCTCTTTGTTATATTTTTGTTTTGTTTGTCTTCCTCCTGTATCTTGTGTGTCTAGTGTTACCAGTGTCTCTCTTTGTTATATTTTTGTTTTGTTTGTCTTCCTCCTGTATCTTGTGTGTCTAGTGTTGCCAGTATCTCTTTTTGTTGTATTCTTGCTTAGTTTGTCTTCCGCCTATATCTTGTGTGTCTAGTGCTACCAGTATCTCTCTTTGTTGTATTTTTGTTTTGTTTGTCTTCCTCATATATCTTGTGTGTCTAATGTTGCCAGTATCTATTTTTGTTGTATTTTTGTTTTGTTTGTCTTCCTCCTGTATCTTGTGTGTCTAGTGTTACCAGTATCTCTCTTTGTTGTATTTTGTTTTGTTTGTCTTCCTCATGTATCTTGTGTGTCTAGTGTTACCAGTATCTCTCTTTGTTGTATTTTTGTTTTGTTTGTCTTCCTCCTTTATCTTGTGTGTCAAGTGTTACCAGTATCTCCCTTTGTTGTATTTTTGTTTTGTTTGTCTTCTTCCTGTATCTTGTGTGTCTAGTGTTACCAGTATATCTCTTTATTATATTTTTGTTTTGTTTGTCTTCCTTCTGTATCTTGTGTGTCTAGTGTTGCCAGTATTTCTCTTTGTTGTATTTTTGTTTTGTTTGTCTTCTTCCTGTATCTTGTGTGTCTAGTGTTACCAGTATCTCTCTTTGTTATATTTTTGTTTTGTTTGTCTTCCTCCTGTATCGTGTGTGTCTAGTGTTACCAGTATCTCTCTGTGTTATATTTTTGTTTTGTTTGTCTTCCTCCTGTATCTTGTGTGTCTAGTGTTACCAGTATTTCTCTGTGTTATATTTTTGTTTTGTTTGTCTTCCTCCTGTATCTTGTGTGTCTAGTGTTACCAGTATCTCTCTGTGTTATATTTTTGTTTTGTTTGTCTTCCTCCTGTATCTTGTGTGTCTAGTGTTACCAGTATCTCTCTTTGTTGTATTTTTGTTTTATTTGTCTTCCTCCTGTATCTTGTGTGTCTAGTGTTACCAGTGTCTCTCTTTGTTGTATTTTTGTTCTGATTGTCTTCCTCCTGTATCTTGTGTGTCTAGTGTTACCAGTATCTCTCTGTGGTGTATTTTTGTTTTGATTATCTTCCTCCTGTATCTTGTGTGTCTCGTGTTACCAGTATCTCTTTTTGTTGTATTTTTGTTTTGTTTATCTTCCTCCTGTATCTTGTGTGTCTAGTGTTGCCAGTGTCTCTCTTTGTTATATTTTTGTTTTATATGTCTTCCTCCTGTATCTTGTGTGTCTGGTGCTACCAGTATTTCTCTTTGTTATATTTTTGTTTTGTTTGTCTTCCTCCTGTATCTTGTGTGTCTAGTGTTGCCAGTATCTCTCTGTGGTGTAATATTTTTGTTTGTCTTCCTCCTGTATCTTGTGTGTCTAGTGTTACCAGTATCTCTCTGTGTTGTATTTTTGTTTTGTTTATCTTCCCCCTGTATCTTGTGTGTCTATTGTTGCCAGTATCTCTCTGTGGTGTATTTTTTTTGTTTGTCTTCCTCCTGTATCCTGTGTGTCTAGTGTTACCAGTATCTCTCTTTGTTGTATTTTTGTTTTGTTTATCTTCCTCCTTTATCTTGTGTGTCTAGTGTTACCAGTATCTCTCTGTGTTATATTTTTGTTTTGTTTGTCTTCCTCCTGTATCTTGTGTGTCTAGTGTTACCAGTATCTCTCTTTGTTGTATTTTTGTTTTATTTGTCTTCCTCCTGTATCTTGTGTGTCTAGTGTTACCAGTGTCTCTCTTTGTTGTATTTTTGTTCTGATTGTCTTCCTCCTGTATCTTGTGTGTCTAGTGTTACCAGTATCTCTCTGTGGTGTATTTTTGCTTTGATTATCTTCCTCCTGTATCTTGTGTGTCTAGTGTTACCAGTATCTCTTTTTGTTGTATTTTTGTTTTGTTTATCTTCCTCCTGTATCTTGTGTGTCTAGTGTTACCAGTATCTCTCTTTGTTGTATTTTTGCTTTGTTTGTCTTCCTCCTGTATCTTGTGTGTCTAGTGTTACCAGTATCTCTCTTTGTTGTATTTTTTTTTGCTTGTCTTCCTCCTGTATCTTGTGTGACTAGTGTAACCAGAATCTCTCTGTGTTATATTTTTGTTTTATTTGTCTTCCTTCTGTATCTTGTGTGTCTAGTGTTACCAGTGTCTCTCTTTGTTATATTTTTGTTTTATTTGTCTTCCTCCTGTATCTTGTGTGTCTGGTGCTACCAGTATTTGTCTTTGTTATATTTTTGTTTTGTTTGTCTTCCTCCTGTATCTTGTGTGTCTAGTGTTACCAGTATCTCTCTTTGTTATATTTTTGTTTTGTTTGTCTTCCTCCTGTATCTTGTGTGTCTAGTGTTACCAGTGTCTCTCTTTGTTATATTTTTGTTTTGTTTGTCTTCCTCCTGTATCTTGTGTGTCTAGTGTTGCCAGTATCTCTTTTTGTTGTATTCTTGCTTAGTTCGTCTTCCGCCTATATCTTGTGTGTCTAGTGCTACCAGTATCTCTCTTTGTTGTATTTTGTTTTGTTTGTCTTCCTCATATATCTTGTGTGTCTAATGTTGCCAGTATCTATTTTTGTTGTATTTTTGTTTTGTTTGTCTTCCTCCTGTATCTTGTGTGTCTAGTGTTACCAGTATCTCTCTTTGTTGTATTTTTGTTTTGTTTGTCTTCCTCCTTTATCTTGTGTGTCAAGTGTTACCAGTATCTCCCTTTGTTGTATTTTTGTTTTGTTTGTCTTCTTCCTGTATCTTGTGTGTATAGTGTTACCAGTATCTCTCTTTATTATATTTTTGTTTTGTTTGTCTTCCTTCTGTATCTTGTGTGTCTAGTGTTGCCAGTATTTCTCTTTGTTGTATTTTTGTTTTGTTTGTCTTCTTCCTGTATCTTGTGTGTCTAGTGTTACCAGTATCTCTCTTTGTTATATTTTTGTTCTGATTGTCTTCCTCCTGTATCTTGTGTGTCTAGTGTTACCAGTGTCTCTCTTTGTTGTATTTTTGTTCTGATTGTCTTCCTCCTGTATCTTGTGTGTCTAGTGTTACCAGTATCTCTCTGTGGTGTATTTTTGCTTTGATTATCTTCCTCCTGTATCTTGTGTGTCTAGTGTTACCAGTATCTCTTTTTGTTGTATTTTTGTTTTGTTTATCTTCCTCCTGTATCTTGTGTGTCTAGTGTTGCCAGTGTCTCTCTTTGTTATATTTTTGTTTTATATGTCTTCCTCCTGTATCTTGTGTGTCTGGTGCTACCAGTATTTCTCTTTGTTATATTTTTGTTTTGTTTGTCTTCCTCCTGTATCTTGTGTGTCTAGTGTTGCCAGTATCTCTCTGTGGTGTAATATTTTTGTTTGTCTTCCTCCTGTATCTTGTGTGTCTAGTGTTACCAGTATCTCTCTGTGTTGTATTTTTGTTTTGTTTATCTTCCCCCTGTATCTTGTGTGTCTATTGTTGCCAGTATCTCTCTGTGGTGTATTTTTTTTGTTTGTCTTCCTCCTGTATCCTGTGTGTCTAGTGTTACCAGTATCTCTCTTTGTTGTATTTTTGTTTTGTTTATCTTCCTCCTTTATCTTGTGTGTCTAGTGTTACCAGTATCTCTCTGTGTTATATTTTTGTTTTGTTTGTCTTCCTCCTGTATCTTGTGTGTCTAGTGTTACCAGTATCTCTCTTTGTTATATTTTTGTTCTGATTGTCTTCCTCCTGTATCTTGTGTGTCTAGTGTTACCAGTGTCTCTCTTTGTTGTATTTTTGTTCTGATTGTCTTCCTCCTGTATCTTGTGTGTCTAGTGTTACCAGTATCTCTCTGTGGTGTATTTTTGCTTTGATTATCTTCCTCCTGTATCTTGTGTGTCTAGTGTTACCAGTATCTCTTTTTGTTGTATTTTTGTTTTGTTTATCTTCCTCCTGTATCTTGTGTGTCTAGTGTTGCCAGTGTCTCTCTTTGTTATATTTTTGTTTTATATGTCTTCCTCCTGTATCTTGTGTGTCTGGTGCTACCAGTATTTCTCTTTGTTATATTTTTGTTTTGTTTGTCTTCCTCCTGTATCTTGTGTGTCTAGTGTTGCCAGTATCTCTCTGTGGTGTAATATTTTTGTTTGTCTTCCTCCTGTATCTTGTGTGTCTAGTGTTACCAGTATCTCTCTGTGTTGTATTTTTGTTTTGTTTATCTTCCCCCTGTATCTTGTGTGTCTATTGTTGCCAGTATCTCTCTGTGGTGTATTTTTTTTGTTTGTCTTCCTCCTGTATCCTGTGTGTCTAGTGTTACCAGTATCTCTCTTTGTTGTATTTTTGTTTTGTTTATCTTCCTCCTTTATCTTGTGTGTCTAGTGTTACCAGTATCTCTCTGTGTTATATTTTTGTTTTGTTTGTCTTCCTCCTGTATCTTGTGTGTCTAGTGTTACCAGTGTCTCTCTTTGTTGTATTTTTGTTCTGATTGTCTTCCTCCTGTATCTTGTGTGTCTAGTGTTACCAGTATCTCTCTGTGGTGTATTTTTGCTTTGATTATCTTCCTCCTGTATCTTGTGTGTCTAGTGTTACCAGTATCTCTTTTTGTTGTATTTTTGTTTTGTTTATCTTCCTCCTGTATCTTGTGTGTCTAGTGTTACCAGTATCTCTCTTTGTTGTATTTTTGCTTTGTTTGTCTTCCTCCTGTATCTTGTGTGTCTAGTGTTACCAGTATCTCTCTTTGTTGTATTTTTTTTTGCTTGTCTTCCTCCTGTATCTTGTGTGACTAGTGTAACCAGAATCTCTCTGTGTTATATTTTTGTTTTATTTGTCTTCCTTCTGTATCTTGTGTGTCTAGTGTTACCAGTGTCTCTCTTTGTTATATTTTTGTTTTATTTGTCTTCCTCCTGTATCTTGTGTGTCTGGTGCTACCAGTATTTGTCTTTGTTATATTTTTGTTTTGTTTGTCTTCCTCCTGTATCTTGTGTGTCTAGTGTTACCAGTATCTCTCTTTGTTATATTTTTGTTTTGTTTGTCTTCCTCCTGTATCTTGTGTGTCTAGTGTTACCAGTGTCTCTCTTTGTTATATTTTTGTTTTGTTTGTCTTCCTCCTGTATCTTGTGTGTCTAGTGTTGCCAGTATCTCTTTTTGTTGTATTCTTGCTTAGTTTGTCTTCCGCCTATATCTTGTGTGTCTAGTGCTACCAGTATCTCTCTTTGTTGTATTTTGTTTTGTTTGTCTTCCTCATATATCTTGTGTGTCTAATGTTGCCAGTATCTATTTTTGTTGTATTTTTGTTTTGTTTGTCTTCCTCCTGTATCTTGTGTGTCTAGTGTTACCAGTATCTCTCTTTGTTGTATTTTGTTTTGTTTGTCTTCCTCATGTATCTTGTGTGTCTAGTGTTACCAGTATCTCTCTTTGTTGTATTTTTGTTTTGTTTGTCTTCCTCCTTTATCTTGTGTGTCAAGTGTTACCAGTATCTCCCTTTGTTGTATTTTTGTTTTGTTTGTCTTCTTCCTGTATCTTGTGTGTCTAGTGTTACCAGTATCTCTCTTTATTATATTTTTGTTTTGTTTGTCTTCCTTCTGTATCTTGTGTGTCTAGTGTTGCCAGTATTTCTCTTTGTTGTATTTTTGTTTTGTTTGTCTTCTTCCTGTATCTTGTGTGTCTAGTGTTACCAGTATCTCTCTTTGTTATATTTTTGTTCTGATTGTCTTCCTCCTGTATCTTGTGTGTCTAGTGTTACCAGTGTCTCTCTTTGTTGTATTTTTGTTCTGATTGTCTTCCTCCTGTATCTTGTGTGTCTAGTGTTACCAGTATCTCTCTGTGGTGTATTTTTGCTTTGATTATCTTCCTCCTGTATCTTGTGTGTCTAGTGTTACCAGTATCTCTTTTTGTTGTATTTTTGTTTTGTTTATCTTCCTCCTGTATCTTGTGTGTCTAGTGTTGCCAGTGTCTCTCTTTGTTATATTTTTGTTTTATATGTCTTCCTCCTGTATCTTGTGTGTCTGGTGCTACCAGTATTTCTCTTTGTTATATTTTTGTTTTGTTTGTCTTCCTCCTGTATCTTGTGTGTCTAGTGTTGCCAGTATCTCTCTGTGGTGTAATATTTTTGTTTGTCTTCCTCCTGTATCTTGTGTGTCTAGTGTTACCAGTATCTCTCTGTGTTGTATTTTTGTTTTGTTTATCTTCCCCCTGTATCTTGTGTGTCTATTGTTGCCAGTATCTCTCTGTGGTGTATTTTTTTTGTTTGTCTTCCTCCTGTATCCTGTGTGTCTAGTGTTACCAGTATCTCTCTTTGTTGTATTTTTGTTTTGTTTATCTTCCTCCTTTATCTTGTGTGTCTAGTGTTACCAGTATCTCTCTGTGTTATATTTTTGTTTTGTTTGTCTTCCTCCTGTATCTTGTGTGTCTAGTGTTACCAGTATCTCTCTTTGTTGTATTTTTGTTTTATTTGTCTTCCTCCTGTATCTTGTGTGTCTAGTGTTACCAGTGTCTCTCTTTGTTGTATTTTTGTTCTGATTGTCTTCCTCCTGTATCTTGTGTGTCTAGTGTTACCAGTATCTCTCTGTGGTGTATTTTTGCTTTGATTATCTTCCTCCTGTATCTTGTGTGTCTAGTGTTACCAGTATCTCTTTTTGTTGTATTTTTGTTTTGTTTATCTTCCTCCTGTATCTTGTGTGTCTAGTGTTACCAGTATCTCTCTTTGTTGTATTTTTGCTTTGTTTGTCTTCCTCCTGTATCTTGTGTGTCTAGTGTTACCAGTATCTCTCTTTGTTGTATTTTTTTTTGTTTGTCTTCCTCCTGTATCTTGTGTGACTAGTGTAACCAGAATCTCTCTGTGTTATATTTTTGTTTTATTTGTCTTCCTTCTGTATCTTGTGTGTCTAGTGTTACCAGTGTTTCTCTTTGTTATATTTTTGTTTTATTTGTCTTCCTCCTGTATCTTGTGTGTCTGGTGCTACCAGTATTTGTCTTTGTTATATTTTTGTTTTGTTTGTCTTCCTCCTGTATCTTGTGTGTCTAGTGTTACCAGTATCTCTCTTTGTTATATTTTTGTTTTGTTTGTCTTCCTCCTGTATCTTGTGTGTCTAGTGTTACCAGTGTCTCTCTTTGTTATATTTTTGTTTTGTTTGTCTTCCTCCTGTATATTGTGTGTCTAGTGTTGCCAGTATCTCTTTTTGTTGTATTCTTGCTTAGTTTGTCTTCCGCCTATATCTTGTGTGTCTAGTGCTACCAGTATCTCTCTTTGTTGTATTTTTGTTTTGTTTGTCTTCCTCATATATCTTGTGTGTCTAATGTTGCCAGTATCTATTTTTGTTGTATTTTTGTTTTGTTTGTCTTCCTCCTGTATCTTGTGTGTCTAGTGTTACCAGTATCTCTCTTTGTTGTATTTTGTTTTGTTTGTCTTCCTCATGTATCTTGTGTGTCTAGTGTTACCAGTATCTCTCTTTGTTGTATTTTTGTTTTGTTTGTCTTCCTCCTTTATCTTGTGTGTCAAGTGTTACCAGTATCTCCCTTTGTTGTATTTTTGTTTTGTTTGTCTTCTTCCTGTATCTTGTGTGTCTAGTGTTACCAGTATCTCTCTTTATTATATTTTTGTTTTGTTTGTCTTCCTTCTGTATCTTGTGTGTCTAGTGTTGCCAGTATTTCTTTTTGTTGTATTTTTGTTTTGTTTGTCTTCTTCCTGTATCTTGTGTGTCTAGTGTTACCAGTATCTCTCTTTGTTATATTTTTGTTCTGATTGTCTTCCTCCTGTATCTTGTGTGTCTAGTGTTACCAGTGTCTCTCTTTGTTGTATTTTTGTTCTGATTGTCTTCCTCCTGTATCTTGTGTGTCTAGTGTTACCAGTATCTCTCTGTGGTGTATTTTTGCTTTGATTATCTTCCTCCTGTATCTTGTGTGTCTAGTGTTACCAGTATCTCTTTTTGTTGTATTTTTGTTTTGTTTATCTTCCTCCTGTATCTTGTGTGTCTAGTGTTGCCAGTATCTCTCTGTGGTGTAATATTTTTGTTTGTCTTCCTCCTGTATCTTGTGTGTCTAGTGTTACCAGTATCTCTCTGTGTTGTATTTTTGTTTTGTTTATCTTCCCCCTGTATCTTGTGTGTCTATTGTTGCCAGTATCTCTCTGTGGTGTATTTTTTTTGTTTGTCTTCCTCCTGTATCCTGTGTGTCTAGTGTTACCAGTATCTCTCTTTGTTGTATTTTTGTTTTGTTTATCTTCCTCCTTTATCTTGTGTGTCTAGTGTTACCAGTATCTCTCTGTGTTATATTTTTGTTTTGTTTGTCTTCCTCCTGTATCTTGTGTGTCTAGTGTTACCAGTATCTCTCTTTGTTGTATTTTTGTTTTATTTGTCTTCCTCCTGTATCTTGTGTGTCTAGTGTTACCAGTGTCTCTCTTTGTTGTATTTTTGTTCTGATTGTCTTCCTCCTGTATCTTGTGTGTCTAGTGTTACCAGTATCTCTCTGTGGTGTATTTTTGCTTTGATTATCTTCCTCCTGTATCTTGTGTGTCTAGTGTTACCAGTATCTCTTTTTGTTGTATTTTTGTTTTGTTTATCTTCCTCCTGTATCTTGTGTGTCTAGTGTTACCAGTATCTCTCTTTGTTGTATTTTTGCTTTGTTTGTCTTCCTCCTGTATCTTGTGTGTCTAGTGTTACCAGTATCTCTCTTTGTTGTATTTTTTTTTGTTTGTCTTCCTCCTGTATCTTGTGTGACTAGTGTAACCAGAATCTCTCTGTGTTATATTTTTGTTTTATTTGTCTTCCTTCTGTATCTTGTGTGTCTAGTGTTACCAGTGTCTCTCTTTGTTATATTTTTGTTTTATTTGTCTTCCTCCTGTATCTTGTGTGTCTGGTGCTACCAGTATTTGTCTTTGTTATATTTTTGTTTTGTTTGTCTTCCTCCTGTATCTTGTGTGTCTAGTGTTACCAGTATCTCTCTTTGTTATATTTTTGTTTTGTTTGTCTTCCTCCTGTATCTTGTGTGTCTAGTGTTACCAGTGTCTCTCTTTGTTATATTTTTGTTTTGTTTGTCTTCCTCCTGTATCTTGTGTGTCTAGTGTTGCCAGTATCTCTTTTTGTTGTATTCTTGCTTAGTTTGTCTTCCGCCTATATCTTGTGTGTCTAGTGCTACCAGTATCTCTCTTTGTTGTATTTTTGTTTTGTTTGTCTTCCTCATATATCTTGTGTGTCTAATGTTGCCAGTATCTATTTTTGTTGTATTTTTGTTTTGTTTGTCTTCCTCCTGTATCTTGTGTGTCTAGTGTTACCAGTATCTCTCTTTGTTGTATTTTGTTTTGTTTGTCTTCCTCATGTATCTTGTGTGTCTAGTGTTACCAGTATCTCTCTTTGTTGTATTTTTGTTTTGTTTGTCTTCCTCCTTTATCTTGTGTGTCAAGTGTTACCAGTATCTCCCTTTGTTGTATTTTTTTTTGTTTGTCTTCTTCCTGTATCTTGTGTGTCTAGTGTTACCAGTATCTCTCTTTATTATATTTTTCTTTTGTTTGTCTTCCTTCTGTATCTTGTGTGTCTAGTGTTGCCAGTATTTCTCTTTGTTGTATTTTTGTTTTGTTTGTCTTCTTCCTGTATCTTGTGTGTCTAGTGTTACCAGTATCTCTCTTTGTTATATTTTTGTTCTGATTGTCTTCCTCCTGTATCTTGTGTGTCTAGTGTTACCAGTGTCTCTCTTTGTTGTATTTTTGTTCTGATTGTCTTCCTCCTGTATCTTGTGTGTCTAGTGTTACCAGTATCTCTCTGTGGTGTATTTTTGCTTTGATTATCTTCCTCCTGTATCTTGTGTGTCTAGTGTTACCAGTATCTCTTTTTGTTGTATTTTTGTTTTGTTTATCTTCCTCCTGTATCTTGTGTGTCTAGTGTTGCCAGTGTCTCTCTTTGTTATATTTTTGTTTTATATGTCTTCCTCCTGTATCTTGTGTGTCTGGTGCTACCAGTATTTCTCTTTGTTATATTTTTGTTTTGTTTGTCTTCTTCCTGTATCTTGTGTGTCTAGTGTTGCCAGTATCTCTCTGTGGTGTAATATTTTTGTTAGTCTTCCTCCTGTATCTTGTGTGTCTAGTGTTACCAGTGTCTCTCTGTGTTATATTTTTGTTTTGTTTCTCTTCCTCCTGTATCTTGTGTGTCTAGTGTTACCAGTATCTCTCTGTGTTGTATTTTTGTTTTGTTTGTCTTCCTCCTGTATTTTGTGTGTCTAGTGTTACCAGTATTTCTCTGTGTTATATTTTTGCTTTGTTTGTCTTCCCCCTGTATCTTGTGTGTCTAGTGTTACCAGTATCTCTCTGTGGTGTATTTTTGTTTTGTTTGTCTTCCTCCTGTATCTTGTGTGTCTAGTGTTACCAGTATCTCTCTGTGTAGTATTTTTGTTTTGTTTGTCTTCCTCCTGTATCTTGTGTGTCTAGTGTTACCAGTATCTCTCTGTGTTATATTTTTGTTTTGTTTGTCTTCCTCCTGTATCTTGTGTGTCTAGTGTTACCAGTATCTCTCTTTGTTGTATTTTTGTTTTGCTTGTCTTCCTCCTGTATCTTGTGTGTCTAGTGTTACCAGTATCTCTCTTTGTTGTATTTTTGTTTTGTTTATCTTCCCCCTGTATCTTGTGTGTCTAGTGTTACCAGTGTCTCTCTTTGTTGTATTTTTGTTTTGTTTGTCTTCCTCCTGTATCTTGTGTGTCTAGTGTTACCAGTATCTCTCTGTGTTATATTTTTGTTTTGTTTGTCTTCCTCCTGTATCTTGTGTGTCTAGTGTTACCAGTTTCTCTCTTTGTTGTATTTTTGTTTTATTTGTCTTCCTCCTGTATCTTGTGTGTCTAGTGTTACCAGTGTCTCTCTTTGTTGTATTTTTGTTCTGATTGTCTTCCTCCTGTATCTTGTGTGTCTAGTGTTACCAGTATCTCTCTGTGGTGTATTTTTGTTTTGATTATCTTCCTCCTGTATCTTGTGTGTCTCGTGTTACCAGTATCTCTTTTTGTTGTATTTTTGTTTTGTTTATCTTCCTCCTGTATCTTGTGTGTCTAGTGTTGCCAGTGTCTCTCTTTGTTATATTTTTGTTTTATATGTCTTCCTCCTGTATCTTGTGTGTCTGGTGCTACCAGTATTTCTCTTTGTTATATTTTTGTTTTGTTTGTCTTCCTCCTGTATCTTGTGTGTCTAGTGTTGCCAGTATCTCTCTGTGGTGTAATATTTTTGTTTGTCTTCCTCCTGTATCTTGTGTGTCTAGTGTTACCAGTATCTCTCTGTGTTGTATTTTTGTTTTGTTTATCTTCCCCCTGTATCTTGTTTGTCTATTGTTGCCAGTATCTCTCTGTGGTGTAATTTTTTTGTTTGTCTTCCTCCTGTATCCTGTGTGTCTAGTGTTACCAGTATCTCTCTTTGTTGTATTTTTGTTTTGTTTATCTTCCTCCTTTATCTTGTGTGTCTAGTGTTACCAGTATCTCTCTGTGTTATATTTTTGTTTTGTTTGTCTTCCTCTTGTATCTTGTGTGTCTAGTGTTACCAGTATCTCTCTTTGTTGTATTTTTGTTTTATTTGTCTTCCTCCTGTATCTTGTGTGTCTAGTGTTACCAGTGTCTCTCTTTGTTGTATTTTTGTTCTGATTGTCTTCCTCCTGTATCTTGTGCGTCTAGTGTTACCAGTATCTCTCTGTGGTGTATTTTTGCTTTGATTATCTTCCTCCTGTATCTTGTGTGTCTAGTGTTACCAGTATCTCTTTTTGTTGTATTTTTGTTTTGTTTATCTTCCTCCTGTATCTTGTGTGTCTAGTGTTACCAGTATCTCTCTTTGTTGTATTTTTGCTTTGTTTGTCTTCCTCCTGTATCTTGTGTGTCTAGTGTTACCAGTATCTCTCTTTGTTGTATTTTTTTTTGTTTGTCTTCCTCCTGTATCTTGTGTGACTAGTGTAACCAGAATCTCTCTGTGTTATATTTTTGTTTTATTTGTCTTCCTTCTGTATCTTGTGTGTCTAGTGTTACCAGTGTCTCTCTTTGTTATATTTTTGTTTTATTTGTCTTCCTCCTGTATCTTGTGTGTCTGGTGCTACCAGTATTTGTCTTTGTTATATTTTTGTTTTGTTTGTCTTCCTCCTGTATCTTGTGTGTCTAGTGTTACCAGTATCTCTCTTTGTTATATTTTTGTTTTGTTTGTCTTCCTCCTGTATCTTGTGTGTCTAGTGTTACCAGTGTCTCTCTTTGTTATATTTTTGTTTTGTTTGTCTTCCTCCTGTATCTTGTGTGTCTAGTGTTGCCAGTATCTCTTTTTGTTGTATTCTTGCTTAGTTTGTCTTCCGCCTATATCTTGTGTGTCTAGTGCTACCAGTATCTCTCTTTGTTGTATTTTTGTTTTGTTTGTCTTCCTCATATATCTTGTGTGTCTAATGTTGCCAGTATCTATTTTTGTTGTATTTTTGTTTTGTTTGTCTTCCTCCTGTATCTTGTGTGTCTAGTGTTACCAGTATCTCTCTTTGTTGTATTTTGTTTTGTTTGTCTTCCTCATGTATCTTGTGTGTCTAGTGTTACCAGTATCTCTCTTTGTTGTATTTTTGTTTTGTTTGTCTTCCTCCTTTATCTTGTGTGTCAAGTGTTACCAGTATCTCCCTTTGTTGTATTTTTGTTTTGTTTGTCTTCTTCCTGTATCTTGTGTGTCTAGTGTTACCAGTATATCTCTTTATTATATTTTTGTTTTGTTTGTCTTCCTTCTGTATCTTGTGTGTCTAGTGTTGCCAGTATTTCTCTTTGTTGTATTTTTGTTTTGTTTGTCTTCTTCCTGTATCTTGTGTGTCTAGTGTTACCAGTATCTCTCTTTGTTATATTTTTGTTTTGTTTGTCTTCCTCCTGTATCGTGTGTGTCTAGTGTTACCAGTATCTCTCTTTGTTGTATTTTTGTTTTGTTTGTCTTCCTCCTGTATCTTGTGTGTCTAGTGTTACCAGTATCTCTCTTTGTTATATTTTTGTTTTGTTTGTCTTCCTCCTGTATCTTGTGTGTCTAGTGTTACCAGTATCTCTCTTTGTTGTATTTTTGTTGTGTTTGTCTTCTTCCTGTATCTTGTGTGTCTAGTGTTACCAGTATCTCTCTTTATTATATTTTTGTTTTGTTTGTCTTCCTTCTGTATCTTGTGTGTCTGGTGTTACCAGTATCTCTCTTTGTTGTATTTTTGTTTTGTTTGTCTTCCTCCTGTATCTTGTGTGTCTAGTGATACCAGTATCTCTCTTTATTATATTTTTGTTTTGTTTGTCTTCCTTCTGTATCTTGTGTGTCTAGTGTTACCAGTATCTCTCTTTGTTGTATTTTTGTTTTGTTTGTCTTCCTCCTGTATCTTGTGTGTCTAGTGTTGCCAGTATCTCTCTTTATTATATTTTTGTTTTGTTTGTCTTCCTCCTGTATCTTGTGTGTCTAGTGTTACCAGTATTTCTCTTTGTTGTATTTTTGTTTTGTTTGTCTTCCTCCTGTATCTTGTGTGTCTAGTGTTACCAGTATTTCTCTTTGTTGTATTTTTGTTTTGTTTGTCTTCCTCCTGTATCTTGTGTGTCTAGTGTTACCAGTATCTCTCTTTGTTGTATTTTTGTTTTGTTTGTCTTCCTCCTGTATCCTGTGTGTCTAGTGTTGCCAGTATCTCTCTGTGGTGTATTTTTGTTTTGTTTGTCTTCCTTCTGTATCTTGTGTGTCTAGTGTTACCAGTATCTCTCTTTGTTATATTTTTGTTTTGTTTGTCTTCCTCCTGTATCGTGTGTGTCTAGTGTTACCAGTATCTCTCTTTGTTGTATTTTTGTTTTGTTTGTCTTCCTCCTGTATCTTGTGTGTCTAGTGTTACCAGTATCTCTCTTTGTTATATTTTTGTTTTGTTTGTCTTCCTCCTGTATCTTGTGTGTCTAGTGTTACCAGTATCTCTCTTTGTTGTATTTTTGTTGTGTTTGTCTTCTTCCTGTATCTTGTGTGTCTAGTGTTACCAGTATCTCTCTTTATTATATTTTTGTTTTGTTTGTCTTCCTTCTGTATCTTGTGTGTCTGGTGTTACCAGTATCTCTCTTTGTTGTATTTTTGTTTTGTTTGTCTTCCTCCTGTATCTTGTGTGTCTAGTGTTACCAGTATCTCTCTTTATTATATTTTTGTTTTGTTTGTCTTCCTTCTGTATCTTGTGTGTCTAGTGTTACCAGTATCTCTCTTTGTTGTATTTTTGTTTTGTTTGTCTTCCTCCTGTATCTTGTGTGTCTAGTGTTGCCAGTATCTCTCTTTATTATATTTTTGTTTTGTTTGTCTTCCTCCTGTATCTTGTGTGTCTAGTGTTACCAGTATTTCTCTTTGTTGTATTTTTGTTTTGTTTGTCTTCCTCCTGTATCTTGTGTGTCTAGTGTTACCAGTATTTCTCTTTGTTGTATTTTTGTTTTGTTTGTCTTCCTCCTGTATCTTGTGTGTCTAGTGTTACCAGTATCTCTCTTTGTTGTATTTTTGTTTTGTTTGTCTTCCTCCTGTATCCTGTGTGTCTAGTGTTGCCAGTATCTCTCTGTGGTGTATTTTTGTTTTGTTTGTCTTCCTTCTGTATCTTGTGTGTCTAGTGTTACCAGTATCTCTCTTTGTTGTATTTTTGTTTTGTTTGTCTTCCTCCTGTATCTTGTGTGTGTAGTGTTGCCATTATCTCTCTTTATTATATTTTTGTTTTGTTTGTCTTCCTCCTGTATCTTGTGTGGCTAGTGTTACCAGTATCTCTCTTTATTATATTTTTGTTTTGTTTGTCTTCCTCCTGTATCTTGTGTGTCTAGTGTTACCAGTATTTCTCTTTGTTGTATTTTTGTTTTGTTTGTCTTCCTCTTGTATCTTGTGTGTCTAGTGTTACCAGTATTTCTCTTTGTTGTATTTTTGTTTTGTTTGTCTTCCTCCTGTATCCTGTGTGTCTAGTGTTGCCAGTATCTCTCTGTGGTGTATTTTTGTTTTGTTTGTCTTCCTCCTGTATCTTGTGTGTCTAGTGTTACCAGTATTTCTCTTTGTTGTATTTTTGTTTTGTTTGTCTTCCTCCTGTATCTTGTGTGTCTAGTGTTACCAGTATCTCTCTGTGCTGTATTTTTGTTTTGTTTGTCTTCCTCCTGTATCTTGTGTGTCTAGTGTTACCAGTATCTCTCTTTTTTGTATTTTTTGCTTTGTTTGTCTTCCTCCTGTTTCTTGTGTGTCTAGTGTTACCAGTGTCTCTCTGTGTTGTATTTTTGTTTTGTTTGTCTTCCTCCTGTATCTTGTGTGTCTAGTGTTACCAGTATCTCTTTGTGGTGTATTTTTGTTTTGTTTGTCTTCCTCCTGTATCTTGTGTGTCTAGTGTTACCAGTATCTCTCTGTGGTGTATTTTTGTTTTGTTTGTCTTCCTCCTGTATCTTGTGTGTCTAATGTTGCCAGTATCTCTCTTTGTTGTATTTTTGTTTTGTTTGTCTTCCTCCTGTATCTTGTGTGTCTAGTGTTACCAGTATCTCTCTTTGTTGTATTTTTGTTTTGTTTATCTTCCTCCTGTATCTTGTGTGTCTAGTGTTGCCAGTATCTCTCTGTGGTGTAATTTTGTTTTGTTTGTCTTCCTCCTGTATCTTGTGTGTCTAGTGTTGCCAGTATCTCTCTGTGGTGTAATTTTGTTTTGTTTGTCTTCCTCCTGTATCTTGTGTGTCTAGTGTTACCAGTATCTCTCTGTGTTGTATTTTTGTTTTGTTTGTCTTCCCCCTGTATCTTGTGTGTCTAGTGTTACCAGTATCTCTCTGTGGTGTATTTTTGTTTTGTTTGTCTTCCTCCTGTATCTTGTGTGTCTAGTGTTACCAGTATCTCTCTGTGTTGTATTTTTGTTTTGTTTGTCTTCCTCCTGTATCTTGTGTGTCTAATGTTACCAGTATCTCTCTGTGTTATATTTTTGTTTTGTTTGTCTTCCTCCTGTATCTTGTGTGTCTAGTGTTACCAGTATCTCTCTTTGTTGTATTTTTGTTTTGCTTGTCTTCCTCCTGTATCTTGTGTGTCTAGTGTTACCAGTATCTCTCTTTGTTGTATTTTTGTTTTGTTTATCTTCCCCCTGTATCTTGTGTGTCTAGTGTTACCAGTGTCTCTCTTTGTTGTATTTTTGTTTTGTTTGTCTTCCTCCTGTATCTTGTGTGTCTAGTGTTACCAGTATCTCTCTGTGTTATATTTTTGTTTTGTTTGTCTTCCTCCTGTATCTTGTGTGTCTAGTGTTACCAGTATCTCTCTTTGTTGTATTTTTGTTTTATTTGTCTTCCTCCTGTATCTTGTGTGTCTAGTGTTACCAGTGTCTCTCTTTGTTGTATTTTTGTTCTGATTGTCTTCCTCCTGTATCTTGTGTGTCTAGTGTTACCAGTATCTCTCTGTGGTGTATTTTTGTTTTGATTATCTTCCTCCTGTATCTTGTGTGTCTCGTGTTACCAGTATCTCTTTTTGTTGTATTTTTGTTTTGTTTATCTTCCTCCTGTATCTTGTGTGTCTAGTGTTGCCAGTGTCTCTCTTTGTTATATTTTTGTTTTATATGTCTTCCTCCTGTATCTTGTGTGTCTGGTGCTTCCAGTATTTCTCTTTGTTATATTTTTGTTTTGTTTGTCTTCCTCCTGTATCTTGTGTGTCTAGTGTTGCCAGTATCTCTCTGTGGTGTAATATTTTTGTTTGTCTTCCTCCTGTATCTTGTGTGTCTAGTGTTACCAGTATCTCTCTGTGTTGTATTTTTGTTTTGTTTATCTTCCCCCTGTATCTTGTGTGTCTAGTGTTGCCAGTATCTCTCTGTGGTGTAATATTTTTGTTTGTCTTCCTCCTGTATCCTGTGTGTCTAGTGTTACCAGTATCTCTCTTTGTTGTATTTTTGTTTTGTTTATCTTCCTCCTTTATCTTGTGTGTCTAGTGTTACCAGTATCTCTCTGTGTTATATTTTTGTTTTGTTTGTCTTCCTCCTGTATCTTGTGTGTCTAGTGTTACCAGTATCTCTCTTTGTTGTATTTTTGTTTTATTTGTCTTCCTCCTGTATCTTGTGTGTCTAGTGTTACCAGTGTCTCTCTTTGTTGTATTTTTGTTCTGATTGTCTTCCTCCTGTATCTTGTGTGTCTAGTGTTACCAGTATCTCTCTGTGGTGTATTTTTGCTTTGATTATCTTCCTCCTGTATCTTGTGTGTCTAGTGTTACCAGTATCTCTTTTTGTTGTATTTTTGTTTTGTTTATCTTCCTCCTGTATCTTGTGTGTCTAGTGTTACCAGTATCTCTCTTTGTTGTATTTTTGCTTTGTTTGTCTTCCTCCTGTATCTTGTGTGTCTAGTGTTACCAGTATCTCTCTTTGTTGTATTTTTTTTTGTTTGTCTTCCTCCTGTATCTTGTGTGACTAGTGTAACCAGAATCTCTCTGTGTTATATTTTTGTTTTATTTGTCTTCCTTCTGTATCTTGTGTGTCTAGTGTTACCAGTGTCTCTCTTTGTTATATTTTTGTTTTATTTGTCTTCCTCCTGTATCTTGTGTGTCTGGTGCTACCAGTATTTGTCTTTGTTATATTTTTGTTTTGTTTGTCTTCCTCCTGTATCTTGTGTGTCTAGTGTTACCAGTATCTCTCTTTGTTATATTTTTGTTTTGTTTGTCTTCCTCCTGTATCTTGTGTGTCTAGTGTTACCAGTGTCTCTCTTTGTTATATTTTTGTTTTGTTTGTCTTCCTCCTGTATCTTGTGTGTCTAGTGTTGCCAGTATCTCTTTTTGTTGTATTCTTGCTTAGTTTGTCTTCCGCCTATATCTTGTGTGTCTAGTGCTACCAGTATCTCTCTTTGTTGTATTTTTGTTTTGTTTGTCTTCCTCATATATCTTGTGTGTCTAATGTTGCCAGTATCTATTTTTGTTGTATTTTTGTTTTGTTTGTCTTCCTCCTGTATCTTGTGTGTCTAGTGTTACCAGTATCTCTCTTTGTTGTATTTTGTTTTGTTTGTCTTCCTCATGTATCTTGTGTGTCTAGTGTTACCAGTATCTCTCTTTGTTGTATTTTTGTTTTGTTTGTCTTCCTCCTTTATCTTGTGTGTCAAGTGTTACCAGTATCTCCCTTTGTTGTATTTTTGTTTTGTTTGTCTTCTTCCTGTATCTTGTGTGTCTAGTGTTACCAGTATCTCTCTTTATTATATTTTTGTTTTGTTTGTCTTCCTTCTGTATCTTGTGTGTCTAGTGTTGCCAGTATTTCTCTTTGTTGTATTTTTGTTTTGTTTGTCTTCTTCCTGTATCTTGTGTGTCTAGTGTTACCAGTATCTCTCTTTGTTATATTTTTGTTTTGTTTGTCTTCCTCCTGTATCGTGTGTGTCTAGTGTTACCAGTATCTCTCTTTGTTGCATTTTTGTTTTGTTTGTCTTCCTCCTGTATCTTGTGTGTCTAGTGTTACCAGTATCTCTCTTTGTTATATTTTTGTTTTGTTTGTCTTCCTCCTGTATCTTGTGTGTCTAGTGTTACCAGTATCTCTCTTTGTTGTATTTTTGTTGTGTTTGTCTTCTTCCTTCTGTATCTTGTGTGTCTAGTGTTACCAGTATCTCTCTTTATTATATTTTTGTTTTGTTTGTCTTCCTTCTGTATCTTGTGTGTCTGGTGTTACCAGTATCTCTCTTTGTTGTATTTTTGTTTTGTTTGTCTTCCTCCTGTATCTTGTGTGTCTAGTGTTACCAGTATCTCTCTTTATTATATTTTTGTTTTGTTTGTCTTCCTTCTGTATCTTGTGTGTCTAGTGTTACCAGTATCTCTCTTTGTTGTATTTTTGTTTTGTTTGTCTTCCTCCTGTATCTTGTGTGTCTAGTGTTGCCAGTATCTCTCTTTATTATATTTTTGTTTTGTTTGTCTTCCTCCTGTATTTTGTGTGTCTAGTGTTACCAGTATTTCTCTTTGTTGTATTTTTGTTTTGTTTGTCTTCCTCCTGTATCTTGTGTGTCTAGTGTTACCAGTATCTCTCTTTGTTGTATTTTTGTTTTGTTTGTCTTCCTCCTGTATCCTGTGTGTCTAGTGTTGCCAGTATCTCTCTGTGGTGTATTTTTGTTTTGTTTGTCTTCCTTCTGTATCTTGTGTGTCTAGTGTTACCAGTATCTCTCTTTGTTGTATTTTTGTTTTGTTTGTCTTCCTCCTGTATCTTGTGTGTGTAGTGTTGCCATTATCTCTCTTTATTATATTTTTGTTTTGTTTGTCTTCCTCCTGTATCTTGTGTGGCTAGTGTTACCAGTATCTCTCTTTATTATATTTTTGTTTTGTTTGTCTTCCTCCTGTATTTTGTGTGTCTAGTGTTACCAGTATGTCTCTTTGTTGTATTTTTGTTTTGTTTGTCTTCCTCTTGTATCTTGTGTGTCTAGTGTTACCAGTATTTCTCTTTGTTGTATTTTTGTTTTGTTTGTCTTCCTCCTGTATCCTGTGTGTCTAGTGTTGCCAGTATCTCTCTGTGGTGTATTTTTGTTTTGTTTGTCTTCCTCCTGTATCTTGTGTGTCTAGTGTTACCAGTATTTCTCTTTGTTGTATTTTTGTTTTGTTTGTCTTCCTCCTGTATCTTGTGTGTCTAGTGTTACCAGTATCTCTCTGTGCTGTATTTTTGTTTTGTTTGTCTTCCTCCTGTATCTTGTGTGTCTAGTGTTACCAGTATCTCTCTTTTTTGTATTTTTTGCTTTGTTTGTCTTCCTCCTGTTTCTTGTGTGTCTAGTGTTACCAGTGTCTCTCTGTGTTGTATTTTTGTTTTGTTTGTCTTCCTCCTGTATCTTGTGTGTCTAGTGTTACCAGTATCTCTTTGTGGTGTATTTTTGTTTTGTTTGTCTTCCTCCTGTATCTTGTGTGTCTAGTGTTACCAGTATCTCTCTGTGGTGTATTTTTGTTTTGTTTGTCTTCCTCCTGTATCTTGTGTGTCTAATGTTGCCAGTATCTCTCTTTGTTGTATTTTTGTTTTGTTTGTCTTCCTCCTGTATCTTGTGTGTCTAGTGTTACCAGTATCTCTCTTTGTTGTATTTTTGTTTTGTTTATCTTCCTCCTGTATCTTGTGTGTCTAGTGTTGCCAGTATCTCTCTGTGGTGTAATTTTGTTTTGTTTGTCTTCCTCCTGTATCTTGTGTGTCTAGTGTTGCCAGTATCTCTCTGTGGTGTAATTTTGTTTTGTTTGTCTTCCTCCTGTATCTTGTGTGTCTAGTGTTACCAGTATCTCTCTTTGTTGTATTTTTGTTTTGTTTATCTTCCCCCTGTATCGTGTGTGTCTAATGTTACCAGTGTCTCTCTGTGTTGTATTTTTGTTTTGTTTGTCTTCCTCCTGTATCTTGTGTGTCTAGTGTTACCAGTATCTCTCTGTGTTATATTTTTGTTTTGTTTGTCTTCCTCCTGTATCTTGTGTGTCTAATGTTACCAGTATCTCTCTTTGTTGTATTTTTGTTTTATTTGTCTTCCTCCTGTCTCTTGTGTGTCTAGTGTTACCAGTGTCTCTCTTTGTTGTATTTTTGCTTTGTTTGTCTTCATCCTATATCTTGTGTGTCTAGTGTTACCAGTATCTCTCTTTGTTTTATTTTTGTTTTGTTTATCTTCCTCCTGTATCTTGTGTGTCTAGTGTTACCAGTATCTCTCTGTGTTGTATTTTTGTTTTGTTTATCTTCCCCCTGTATCTTGTGTGTCTATTGTTGCCAGTATCTCTCTGTGGTGTAATTTTTTTGTTTGTCTTCCTCCTGTATCCTGTGTGTCTAGTGTTACCAGTATCTCTCTTTGTTGTATTTTTGTTTTGTTTATCTTCCTCCTTTATCTTGTGTGTCTAGTGTTACCAGTATCTCTCTGTGTTATATTTTTGTTTTGTTTGTCTTCCTCCTGTATCTTGTGTGTCTAGTGTTACCAGTATCTCTCTTTGTTGTATTTTTGTTTTATTTGTCTTCCTCCTGTATCTTGTGTGTCTAGTGTTACCAGTGTCTCTCTTTGTTGTATTTTTGTTCTGATTGTCTTCCTCCTGTATCTTGTGTGTCTAGTGTTACCAGTATCTCTCTGTGGTGTATTTTTGCTTTGATTATCTTCCTCCTGTATCTTGTGTGTCTAGTGTTACCAGTATCTCTTTTTGTTGTATTTTTGTTTTGTTTATCTTCCTCCTGTATCTTGTGTGTCTAGTGTTACCAGTATCTCTCTTTGTTGTATTTTTGCTTTGTTTGTCTTCCTCCTGTATCTTGTGTGTCTAGTGTTACCAGTATCTCTCTTTGTTGTATTTTTTTTTTGTTTGTCTTCCTCCTGTATCTTGTGTGACTAGTGTAACCAGAATCTCTCTGTGTTATATTTTTGTTTTATTTGTCTTCCTTCTGTATATTGTGTGTCTAGTGTTACCAGTGTCTCTCTTTGTTATATTTTTGTTTTATTTGTCTTCCTCCTGTATCTTGTGTGTCTGGTGCTACCAGTATTTGTCTTTGTTATATTTTTGTTTTGTTTGTCTTCCTCCTGTATCTTGTGTGTCTAGTGTTACCAGTATCTCTCTTTGTTATATTTTTGTTTTGTTTGTCTTCCTCCTGTATCTTGTGTGTCTAGTGTTACCAGTGTCTCTCTTTGTTATATTTTTGTTTTGTTTGTCTTCCTCCTGTATATTGTGTGTCTAGTGTTGCCAGTATCTCTTTTTGTTGTATTCTTGCTTAGTTTGTCTTCCGCCTATATCTTGTGTGTCTAGTGCTACCAGTATCTCTCTTTGTTGTATTTTTGTTTTGTTTGTCTTCCTCATATATCTTGTGTGTCTAATGTTGCCAGTATCTATTTTTGTTGTATTTTTGTTTTGTTTGTCTTCCTCCTGTATCTTGTGTGTCTAGTGTTACCAGTATCTCTCTTTGTTGTATTTTGTTTTGTTTGTCTTCCTCATGTATCTTGTGTGTCTAGTGTTACCAGTATCTCTCTTTGTTGTATTTTTGTTTTGTTTGTCTTCCTCCTTTATCTTGTGTGTCAAGTGTTACCAGTATCTCCCTTTGTTGTATTTTTGTTTTGTTTGTCTTCTTCCTGTATCTTGTGTGTCTAGTGTTACCAGTATCTCTCTTTATTATATTTTTGTTTTGTTTGTCTTCCTTCTGTATCTTGTGTGTCTAGTGTTGCCAGTATTTCTCTTTGTTGTATTTTTGTTTTGTTTGTCTTCTTCCTGTATCTTATGTGTCTAGTGTTACCAGTATCTCTCTTTGTTATATTTTTGTTTTGTTTGTCTTCCTCCTGTATCGTGTGTGTCTAGTGTTACCAGTATCTCTCTTTGTTGTATTTTTGTTTTGTTTGTCTTCTTCCTGTATCTTGTGTGTCTAGTGTTACCAGTATCTCTCTTTGTTGTATTTTTGTTTTGTTTGTCTTCCTCCTGTATCTTGTGTGTCTAGTGTTACCAGTATCTCTCTTTGTTATATTTTTGTTTTGTTTGTCTTCCTCCTATATCTTGTGTGTCTAGTGTTACCAGTATCTCTCTTTGTTGTATTTTTGTTTTGTTTGTCTTCCTCCTGTATCTTGTGTGTCTAGTGTTACCAGTATCTCTCATAATTATATTTTTGTTTTGTTTGTCTTCCTTCTGTATCTTGTGTGTCTAGTGTTACCAGTATCTCTCTTTGTTGTATTTTTGTTTTGTGTGTCTTCCTCCTGTATCTTGTGTGTCTAGTGTTGCCAGTATCTCTCTTTATTATATTTTTGTTTTGTTTGTCTTCCTCCTGTATCTTGTGTGTCTAGTGTTACCAGTATTTCTCTTTGTTGTATTTTTGTTTTGTTTGTCTTCCTCCTGTATCTTGTGTGTCTAGTGTTACCAGTATTTCTCTTTGTTGTATTTTTGTTTTGTTTGTCTTCCTCCTGTATCTTGTGTGTCTAGTGTTACCAGTATCTCTCTTTGTTGTATTTTTGTTTTGTTTGTCTTCCTCCTGTATCCTGTGTGTCTAGTGTTGCCAGTATCTCTCTGTGGTGTATTTTTGTTTTGTTTGTCTTCCTTCTGTATCTTGTGTGTCTAGTGTTACCAGTATCTCTCTTTGTTGTATTTTTGTTTTGTTTGTCTTCCTCCTGTATCTTGTGTGTGTAGTGTTGCCAGTATCTCTCTTTATTATATTTTTGTTTTGTTTGTCTTCCTCCTGTATCTTGTGTGTCTAGTGTTACCAGTATCTCTCTTTATTATATTTTTGTTTTGTTTGTCTTCCTCCTGTATCTTGTGTGTCTAGTGTTACCAGTATTTCTCTTTGTTGTATTTTTGTTTTGTTTGTCTTCCTCTTGTATCTTGTGTGTCTAGTGTTACCAGTATTTCTCTTTGTTGTATTTTTGTTTTGTTTGTCTTCCTCCTGTATCTTGTGTGTCTAGTGTTACCAGTATCTCTCTGTGTTATATTTTTGTTTTGTTTGTCTTCCTCATGTATCTTGTGTGTCTAGTGTTACCAGTATCTCTCTTTGTTGTATTTTTGTTTTATTTGTCTTCCTCCTGTATCTTGTGTGTCTAGTGTTACCAGTGTCTCTCTTTGTTGTATTTTTGTTCTGATTGTCTTCCTCCTGTATCTTGTGTGTCTAGTGTTACCAGTATCTCTCTGTGGTGTATTTTTGTTTTGATTATCTTCCTCCTGTATCTTGTGTGTCTCGTGTTACCAGTATCTCTTTTTGTTGTATTTTTGTTTTGTTTATCTTCCTCCTGTATCTTGTGTGTCTAGTGTTGCCAGTGTCTCTCTTTGTTATATTTTTGTTTTATATGTCTTCCTCCTGTATCTTGTGTGTCTAGTGTTACCAGTATCTCTCTGTGTTGTATTTTTGTTTTGTTTATCTTCCCCCTGTATCTTGTGTGTCTATTGTTGCCAGTATCTCTCTGTGGTGTAATTTTTTTGTTTGTCTTCCTCCTGTATCCTGTGTGTCTAGTGTTACCAGTATCTCTCTTTGTTGTATTTTTGTTTTGTTTATCTTCCTCCTTTATCTTGTGTGTCTAGTGTTACCAGTATCTCTCTGTGTTATATTTTTGTTTTGTTTGTCTTCCTCCTGTATCTTGTGTGTCTAGTGTTACCAGTATCTCTCTTTGTTGTATTTTTGTTTTATTTGTCTTCCTCCTGTATCTTGTGTGTCTAGTGTTACCAGTGTCTCTCTTTGTTGTATTTTTGTTCTGATTGTCTTCCTCCTGTATCTTGTGTGTCTAGTGTTACCAGTATCTCTCTGTGGTGTATTTTTGCTTTGATTATCTTCCTCCTGTATCTTGTGTGTCTAGTGTTACCAGTATCTCTTTTTGTTGTATTTTTGTTTTGTTTATCTTCCTCCTGTATCTTGTGTGTCTAGTGTTACCAGTATCTCTCTTTGTTGTATTTTTGCTTTGTTTGTCTTCCTCCTGTATCTTGTGTGTCTAGTGTTACCAGTATCTCTCTTTGTTGTATTTTTTTTTGTTTGTCTTCCTCCTGTATCTTGTGTGACTAGTGTAACCAGAATCTCTCTGTGTTATATTTTTGTTTTATTTGTCTTCCTTCTGTATCTTGTGTGTCTAGTGTTACCAGTGTCTCTCTTTGTTATATTTTTGTTTTATTTGTCTTCCTCCTGTATCTTGTGTGTCTGGTGCTACCAGTATTTGTCTTTGTTATATTTTTGTTTTGTTTGTCTTCCTCCTGTATCTTGTGTGTCTAGTGTTACCAGTATCTCTCTTTGTTATATTTTTGTTTTGTTTGTCTTCCTCCTGTATCTTGTGTGTCTAGTGTTACCAGTGTCTCTCTTTGTTATATTTTTGTTTTGTTTGTCTTCCTCCTGTATCTTGTGTGTCTAGTGTTGCCAGTATCTCTTTTTGTTGTATTCTTGCTTAGTTTGTCTTCCGCCTATATCTTGTGTGTCTAGTGCTACCAGTATCTCTCTTTGTTGTATTTTTGTTTTGTTTGTCTTCCTCATATATCTTGTGTGTCTAATGTTGCCAGTATCTATTTTTGTTGTATTTTTGTTTTGTTTGTCTTCCTCCTGTATCTTGTGTGTCTAGTGTTACCAGTATCTCTCTTTGTTGTATTTTGTTTTGTTTGTCTTCCTCATGTATCTTGTGTGTCTAGTGTTACCAGTATCTCTCTTTGTTGTATTTTTGTTTTGTTTGTCTTCCTCCTTTATCTTGTGTGTCAAGTGTTACCAGTATCTCCCTTTGTTGTATTTTTGTTTTGTTTGTCTTCTTCCTGTATCTTGTGTGTCTAGTGTTACCAGTATCTCTCTTTATTATATTTTTGTTTTGTTTGTCTTCCTTCTGTATCTTGTGTGTCTAGTGTTGCCAGTATTTCTCTTTGTTGTATTTTTGTTTTGTTTGTCTTCTTCCTGTATCTTGTGTGTCTAGTGTTACCAGTATCTCTCTTTGTTATATTTTTGTTTTGTTTGTCTTCCTCCTGTATCGTGTGTGTCTAGTGTTACCAGTATCTCTCTTTGTTGTATTTTTGTTTTGTTTGTCTTCCTCCTGTATCTTGTGTGTCTAGTGTTACCAGTATCTCTCTTTGTTATATTTTTGTTTTGTTTGTCTTCCTCCTGTATCTTGTGTGTCTAGTGTTACCAGTATCTCTCTTTGTTGTATTTTTGTTGTGTTTGTCTTCTTCCTGTATCTTGTGTGTCTAGTGTTACCAGTATCTCTCTTTATTATATTTTTGTTTTGTTTGTCTTCCTTCTGTATCTTGTGTGTCTGGTGTTACCAGTATCTCTCTTTGTTGTATTTTTGTTTTGTTTGTCTTCCTCCTGTATCTTGTGTGTCTAGTGTTACAAGTATCTCTCTTTATTATATTTTTGTTTTGTTTGTCTTCCTTCTGTATCTTGTGTGTCTAGTGTTACCAGTATCTCTCTTTGTTGTATTTTTGTTTTGTTTGTCTTCCTCCTGTATCTTGTGTGTCTAGTGTTGCCAGTATCTCTCTTTATTATATTTTTGTTTTGTTTGTCTTCCTCCTGTATCTTGTGTGTCTAGTGTTACCAGTATTTCTCTTTGTTGTATTTTTGTTTTGTTTGTCTTCCTCCTGTATCTTGTGTGTCTAGTGTTACCAGTATTTCTCTTTGTTGTATTTTTGTTTTGTTTGTCTTCCTCCTGTATCTTGTGTGTCTAGTGTTACCAGTATCTCTCTTTGTTGTATTTTTGTTTTGTTTGTCTTCCTCCTGTATCCTGTGTGTCTAGTGTTGCCAGTATCTCTCTGTGGTGTATTTTTGTTTTGTTTGTCTTCCTTCTGTATCTTGTGTGTCTAGTGTTACCAGTATCTCTCTTTGTTGTATTTTTGTTTTGTTTGTCTTCCTCCTGTATCTTGTGTGTGTAGTGTTGCCATTATCTCTCTTTATTATATTTTTGTTTTGTTTGTCTTCCTCCTGTATCCTGTGTGGCTAGTGTTACCAGTATCTCTCTTTGTTATATTTTTGTTTTGTTTGTCTTCCTCCTGTATCTTGTGTGTCTAGTGTTACCAGTATCTCTCTTTGTTGTATTTTTGTTGTGTTTGTCTTCTTCCTGTATCTTGTGTGTCTAGTGTTACCAGTATCTCTCTTTATTATATTTTTGTTTTGTTTGTCTTCCTTCTGTATCTTGTGTGTCTGGTGTTACCAGTATCTCTCTTTGTTGTATTTTTGTTTTGTTTGTCTTCCTCCTGTATCTTGTGTGTCTAGTGTTACAAGTATCTCTCTTTATTATATTTTTGTTTTGTTTGTCTTCCTTCTGTATCTTGTGTGTCTAGTGTTACCAGTATCTCTCTTTGTTGTATTTTTGTTTTGTTTGTCTTCCTCCTGTATCTTGTGTGTCTAGTGTTGCCAGTATCTCTCTTTATTATATTTTTGTTTTGTTTGTCTTCCTCCTGTATCTTGTGTGTCTAGTGTTACCAGTATTTCTCTTTGTTGTATTTTTGTTTTGTTTGTCTTCCTCCTGTATCTTGTGTGTCTAGTGTTACCAGTATTTCTCTTTGTTGTATTTTTGTTTTGTTTGTCTTCCTCCTGTATCTTGTGTGTCTAGTGTTACCAGTATCTCTCTTTGTTGTATTTTTGTTTTGTTTGTCTTCCTCCTGTATCCTGTGTGTCTAGTGTTGCCAGTATCTCTCTGTGGTGTATTTTTGTTTTGTTTGTCTTCCTCCTGTATCTTGTGTGTCTAGTGTTACCAGTATTTCTCTTTGTTGTATTTTTGTTTTGTTTGTCTTCCTTCTGTATCGTGTGTGTCTAATGTTACCAGTGTCTCTCTGTGTTGTATTTTTGTTTTGTTTGTCTTCCTCCTGTATCTTGTGTGTCTAGTGTTACCAGTATCTCTCTGTGTTATATTTTTGTTTTGTTTGTCTTCCTCCTGTATCTTGTGTGTCTAATGTTACCAGTATCTCTCTTTGTTGTATTTTTGTTTTATTTGTCTTCCTCCTGTCTCTTGTGTGTCTAGTGTTACCAGTGTCTCTCTTTGTTGTATTTTTGCTTTGTTTGTCTTCATCCTATATCTTGTGTGTCTAGTGTTACCAGTATCTCTCTTTGTTTTATTTTTGTTCTGTTTATCTTCCTCCTGTATCTTGTGTGTCTAGTGTTACCAGTATCTCTCTGTGTTATACATTTGTTTTATTTGTCTTCCTCCTGTATCTTGTGTGTCTAGTGTTACCAGTGTTTCTCTTTGTTATATTTTTGTTTTGTTTGTCTTCCTCCTGTATCTTGTGTGTCTAGTGTTGCCAGTATCTCTTTTTGCAGTATTCGTGCTTAGATTGTATTCCTCCTATATCTTGTGTGTCTAGTGCTACCAGTAAATCACTTTGTTGTATTTTTGTTTTGTTTGTCTTCCTCCTATTTCTTGTGTGTCTAGTGTTGCCAGTATCTCTTTTTGTTGTATTCTGCTTAGTTTGTCTTCCTATTATCTTGTGTGTCTAGTGTTGCCAGTATTTCTCTTTGTTGTTTTTTTGTTTTGTTTGTCTTCCTCCTGTATCTTGTGTTTCTAGTGTTACCAGTGTTTCTCTTTGTTATATTTTTGTTTTGTTTTTCTTCCTCCTGTATCTTGTGTGTCTAGTGTTACCAGTATCTCTCTTTGTTGTATTTTTGTTTTGTTTGTCTTCCTCCTGTATCTTGTGTGTCTAGTGTTGCCAGTATCTCTCTTTGTTGTATTTTTGTTTTGTTTGTCTTCCTCCTGTATCTTGTGTGTCTAGTGTTACCAGTGTCTCTCTTTGTTGTATTTTTGTTTTATTTGTCTTCCTCCTGTATCTTGTGTGTCTAGTGTTGCCAGTATCTCTCTGTGTTGTATTTTAGTTTTGTTTGTCTTCCTCCTGTATCTTGTGTATGTAATGTTACCAGTATCTCTCTGTGTTGTATTTTAGTTTTGTTTGTCTTCCTCCTGTATCTTGTGTATCTAGTGTTACCAGTATCTCTCTTTGTTGTAATTTTGTTTTGTTTGTCTTCCTCCTGTATCTTGTGTGCCTAATGTTACCAGTATCTCTCTGTGTTGTATTTTTGTTTTGTTTGTCTTCCTCCTGTATATTGTGTATCTAGTGTTGCCAGTATCTCTCTGTGGTGTATTTTTGTTTTGTTTGTCTTCCTCCTGTATCTTGTGTGTCTAATGTTACTAGTATCTCTCTGTGTTGTATTTTTGTTTTGTTTGTCTTCCTCCTGTATCTTGTGTGTCTAATGTTACCAGTATCTCTCTGTGTTGTATTTTTGTTTTGTTTGTCTTCCTCCTGTATCCTGTGTGTCTAGTGTTACCAGTATCTCTCTGTGTTGTATTTTTGTTTTGTTTATCTTCCTCCTGTATCTTGTGTGTCTAGTGTTGCCAGTATCTCTTTTTGTTGTATTCTGCTTAGTTTGTCTTCCTATTATCTTGTGTGTCTAGTGTTGCCAGTATCTCTCTTTTTTGTATTTTTGTTTTGTTTGTCTTCCTCCTGTATCTTGTGTGTCTAGTGTTACCAGTATTTCTCTTTGTTGTATTTTTGTTTTGTTTGTCTTCCTCCTGTATCTTGTGTGTCTAGTGTTACCAGTATTTCTCTTTGTTGTATTTTTGTTTTGTTTGTCTTCCTCCTGTATCTTGTGTGTCTAGTGTTACCAGTGTTTCTCTTTGTTATATTTTTGTTTTGTTTGTCTTCCTCCTGTATCTTGTGTGTCTAGTGTTGCCAGTATCTCTCTTTGTTGTATTTTTGTTTTGTTTGTCTTCCTCCTGTATCTTGTGTGTCTAGTGTTACCAGTGTCTCTCTTTGTTGTATTTTTGTTTTATTTGTCTTCCTCCTGTATCTTGTGTGTCTAGTGTTGCCAGTATCTCTCTGTGTTGTATTTTAGTTTTGTTTGTCTTCCTCCTGTATCTTGTGTATCTAGTGTTACCAGTATCTCTCTGTGTTGTATTTTTGTTTTGTTTGTCTTCCTCCTGTATCTTGTGTGTCTAGTGTTACCAGTATCTCTCTGTGATGTATTTTTGTTTTGTTTGTCTTCCTCCTGTATCTTGTGTGTCTGATGTTACTAGTATCTCTCTGTGTTGTATTTTTGTTTTGTTTGTCTTCCTCCTGTATCTTGTGTGTCTAATGTTACCAGTATCTCTCTGTGTTGTATTTTTGTTTTGTTTGTCTTCCTCCTGTATCTTGTGTGTCTAGTGTTACCAGTATCTCTCTGTGTTGTATTTTTGTTTTGTTTATCTTCCTCCTGTATCTTGTGTGTCTAGTGTTACCAGTATCTCTCTTTCTGGTATTTTTGTTTTGTTTGTCTTCCTCCTGTATCTTGTGTGTCTAGTGTTGCCAGTATCTCTCTTTGTTGTATTTTTGTTTTGTTTGTCTTCCTCCTGTATCTTGTGTGTCTAGTGTTACCAGTATCTCTCTGTGTTGTATTTTTGTTTTGTTTATCTTCCCCCTGTATCTTGTGTGTCTAATGTTACCAGTGTCTCTCTTTGTTGTATTTTTGTTTTGTTTGTCTTCCTCCTGTATCTTGTGTGTCTAGTGTTACCAGTATCTCTCTGTGTTATATTTTTGTTTTGTTTGTCTTCCTCCTGTATCTTGTGTGTATAGTGTTACCAGTATCTCTCTTTGTTGTATTTTTGTTTTATTTGTCTTCCTCCTGTCTCTTGTGCGTCTAGTGTTACCAGTGTCTCTCTTTGTTGTATTTTTGTTTTTTTGTCTTCCTCCTATATCTTGTGTGTCTAGTGTTACCAGTATCTCTCTTTGTTTTATTTTTGTTTTGTTTATCTTCCTCCTGTATCTTGTGTGTCTAGTGTTACCAGTATCTCTCTGTGTTATATTTTTGTTTTATTTGTCTTCCTCCTGTATATTGTGTGTCTAGTGTTACCAGTGTCTCTCTTTGTTATACATTTGTTTTATTTGTCTTCCTCCTGTATCTTGTGTGTCTAGTGTTACCTGTGTTTCTCTTTGTTATATTTTTGTTTTGTTTGTCTTCCTCCTGTATCTTGTGTGTCTAGTGTTGCCAGTATCTCTTTTTGCAGTATTCTTGCTTAGTTTGTCTTCCTCCTATATCTTGTGTGTCTAGTGCTACCAATATCTCACTTTGTTGTATTTTTGTTTTGTTTGTCTTCCTCCTATATCTTGTGTGTCTAGTGTTGCCAGTATCTATCTTTGTTGTATTTTTGTTTTGTTTGTCTTCCTCCTGTAGTATGTGTGACTAGTGTTACCAGTATCTCTCTGTGTTATATTTTTGTTTTATTTGTCTTCCTCCTGTATCTTGTGTGTCTAGTGTTACCAGTGTCTCTCTTTTTTATACATTTGTTTTGTTTGTCTTCCTCCTGTATCTTGTGTGTCTAGTGTTACCAGTATCTCTCTGTGTTGTATTTTTGTTTTGTTTATCTTCCTCCTGTATCTTGTGTGTCTAGTGTACCAGTATCTCTCTGTGTTGTATTTTTGTTTTGATTATCTTCCTCCTGTATCTTGTGTGTCTAGTGTTACCAGTATCTCTCTTTGTTATATTTTTGTTTTGTTTGTCTTCCTCCTGTATCTTGTGTGTCTAGTGTTACCAGTATCTCTCTGTGTTGTATTTTTGTTTTGTTTATCTTCCTCCTGAATCTTGTTTGTCTAGTGTTACCAGTATCTCTCTTTCTGGTATTTATGTTTTGTTTATCTTCCTCCTGTATCTTGTGTGTCTAGTGTTGCCAGTATCTCTCTGTGGTGTATTTTTGTTTTGTTTGTCTTCCTCCTGTATCTTGTGTGTCCAGTGTTACCAGTATCTCTCTGTGGTGTATTTTTGTTTTGTTTGTCTTCCTCCTGTAGCTTGTGTGTCTAGTGTTACCAGTATCTCTCTTTGGTGTATTTTTGTTTTGTTTGTCTTCCTCCTGTATTTTGTGTGTCTAGTGTTACCAGTATCTCTCTTTGTTGTAATTTTGTTTTGTTTGTCTTCCTCCTGTATCTTGTGTGTCTAGTGTTACCAGTATCTCTCTGTGTTGTATTTTTGTTTTGTTTGTCTTCCTCCTGTATCTTGTGTATCTAGTGTTGACAGTATCTCTCTGTGGTGTATTTTGGTTTTGTTTGTCTTCCTCCTGTATCTTGTGTGTCTAATGTTACTAGTATCTCTCTTTGTTGTATTTTTGTTTTGTTTGTCTTCCTCCTGTATCTTGTGTGTCTAATGTTACCAGTATCTCTCTGTGTTGTATTTTTGTTTTGTTTGTCTTCCTCCTGTATCTTGTGTGTCTAGTGTTACCAGTATCTCTCTGTGTTGTATTTTTGTTTTGTTTATCTTCCTCCTGTATCTTGTGTGTCTAGTGTTACCAGTATCTCTCTTTCTGGTATTTTTGTTTTGTTTGTCTTCCTACTGTATCTTGTGTGTCTAGTGTTGCCAGTATCTCTCTTTGTTGTATTTTTGTTTTGTTTGTCTTCCTCCTGTATCTTGTGTGTCTAGTGTTACCAGTATCTCTCTGTGTTGTATTTTTGTTTTGTTTATCTTCCCCCTGTATCTTGTGTGTCTAATGTTACCAGTGTCTCTCTTTGTTGTATTTTTGTTTTGTTTGTCTTCCTCCTGTATCTTGTGTGTCTAGTGTTACCAGTATCTCTCAGTGTTATATTTTTGTTTTGTTTGTCTTCCTCCTGTATCTTGTGTGTCTAGTGTTACCAGTATCTCTCTTTGTTGTATTTTTGTTTTATTTGTCTTCCTCCTGTCTCTTGTGTGTCTAGTGTTACCAGTGTCTCTCTTTGTTGTATTTTTGTTTTGTTTGTCTTCCTCCTATATCTTGTGTGTCTAGTGTTACCAGTATCTCTCTTTGTTTTATTTTTGTTTTGTTTATCTTCCTCCTGTATCTTGTGTGTGTAGTGTTACCAGTATCTCTCTGTGTTATATTTTTGTTTTATTTGTCTTCCTCCTGTATCTTGTTTGTCTAGTGTTACCAGTGTCTCTCTTTGTTATACATTTGTTTTATTTGTCTTCCTCCTGTATCTTGTGTGTCTAGTGTTACCAGTGTTTCTCTTTGTTATATTTTTGTTTTGTTTGTCTTCCTCCTGTATCTTGTGTGTCTAGTGTTGCCAGTATCTCTTTTTGCAGTATTCTTGCTTAGTTTGTCTTCCTCCTATATCTTGTGTGTCTAGTGCTACCAGTATCTCACTTTGTTGTATTTTTGTTTTGTTTGTCTTCCTCCTATATCTTGTGTGTCTAGTGTTGCCAGTATCTATCTTTGTTGTATTTTTGTTTTGTTTGTCTTCCTCCTGTATTATGTGTGAATAGTGTTACCAGTATCTCTCTGTGTTATATTTTTGTTTTATTTGTCTTCCTCCTGTATCTTGTGTGTCTAGTGTTACCAGTGTCTCTCTTTGTTATACATTTGTTTTATTTGTCTTCCTCCTGTATCTTGTGTGTCTAGTGTTACCAGTGTTTCTCTTTGTTATATTTTTGTTTTGTTTGTCTTCCTCCTGTATCTTGTGTGTCTAGTGTTGCCAGTATCTCTTTTTGCAGTATTCTTGCTTAGTTTGTCTTCCTCCTATATCTTGTGTGTCTAGTGCTACCAGTATCTCACTTTGTTGTATTTTTGTTTTGTTTGTCTTCCTCCTATATCTTGTGTGTCTAGTGTTGCCAGTATCTCTTTTTGTTGTATTCTGCTTAGTTTGTCTTCCTATTATCTTGTGTGTCTAGTGTTGCCAGTATCTCTCTGTGGTGTATTTTTGTTTTGTTTGTCTTCCTCCTGTATCTTGTGTGTCTAGTGTTACCAGTATTTCTCTTTGTTGTATTTTTGTTTTGTTTGTCTTCCTCCTGTATCTTGTGTGTCTAGTGTTACCAGTGTTTCTCTTTGTTATATTTTTGTTTTGTTTGTCTTCCTCCTGTATCTTGTGTGTCTAGTGTTGCCAGTATCTCTCTTTGTTGTATTTTTGTTTTGTTTGTCTTCCTCCTGTATCTTGTGTGTCTAGTGTTACCAGTGTCTCTCTTTGTTGTATTTTTGTTTTATTTGTCTTCCTCCTGTATCTTCTGTGTCTACTGTGGCCAGTATCTCTCTGTGTTGTATTTTAGTTTTGTTTGTCTTCCTCCTGTATCTTGTGTATCTAGTGTTACCAGTATCTCTCTGTGTTGTATTTTAGTTTTGTTTTTCTTCCTCCTGTATCTTGTGTGTCTAGTGTTACCAGTATCTCTCTGTGTTGTAATTTTGTTTTGTTTGTCTTCCTCCTGTATCTTGTGTGTCTAATGTTACCAGTATCTCTCTGTGTTGTATTTTTGTTTTGTTTGTCTTCCTCCTGTATCTTGTGTGTCTAGTGTTACCAGTATCTCTCTTTCTGGTATTTTTGTTTTGTTTGTCTTCCTCCTGTATCTAGTGTTACCAGTATCTCTCTGTGGTGTATTTTTGTTTTCTTTGTCTTCCTCCTGTATCTTGTGTGTCTAGTGTTACTAGTGTCTCTTTTTGTTGTATTTTTGTTTTTCTTTTCTTCCTCCTGTAGCTTGTGTGCCTAGTGTTACCAGTATCTCTCTGTGGTGTATTTTTGTTTTGTTTGTCTTCCTCCTGTATCTTGTGTGTCTAGTGTTACCAGTGTCTCTCTTTGTTGTATTTTTGTTTTTCTTTTCTTCCTCCTGTATCTTGTGTGCCTAGTGTTACCAGTATCTCTCTTTGTTGTATTTTTGTTTTGTTTGTCTTCCTCCTGTATCTTGTGTGTCTAGTGTTACCAGTATCTCTCTGTGTTGTAATTTTGTTTTGTTTGTCTTCCTCCTGTATCTTGTGTGTCTAATGTTACCAGTATCTCTCTGTGTTGTATTTTTGTTTTGTTTGTCTTCCTCCTGTATCTTGTGTATCTAGTGTTACCAGTATCTCTCTGTGGTGTATTTTTGTTTTGTTTATCTTCCTCCTGTATCTTGTGTGTCTAGTGTTACCAGTATCTCTCTTTCTGGTATTTTTGTTTTGTTTGTCTTCCTCCTGTATCTTGTGTGTCTAGTGTTGCCAGTATCTCTCTTTGTTGTATTTTTGTTTTGTTTGTCTTCCTCCTGTATCTTGTGTGTCTAGTGTTACCAGTATCTCTCTGTGTTGTATTTTTACTTTGTTTATTTTCCTCCTGTATCTTGTGTGTCTAGTGTTACCAGTATCTCTCTTTGTTATATTTTTGTTTTGTTTGTCTTCCTCCTGTATCTTGTGTGTCTAGTGTTACCAGTATCTCTCTGTGTTGTATTTTTGTTTTGTTTATCTTCCTCCTGAATCTTGTGTGTCTAGTGTTACCAGTATCTCTCTTTCTGGTATTTATGTTTTGTTTATCTTCCTCCTGTATCTTGTGTGTCTAGTGTTGCCAGTATCTCTCTGTGGTGTATTTTTGTTTTGTTTGTCTTCCTCCTGTATCTTGTGTGTCTAGTGTTACCAGTATCTCTCTTTGTTATATTTTTGTTTGTTTGTCTTCCTCCTGTATCTTGTGTGTCCAGTGTTACCAGTATCTCTCTGTGGTGTATTTTTGTTTTGTTTGTCTTCCTCCTGTATCTTGTGTGTCTAGTGTTACCAGTATCTCTCTTTGGTGTATTTTGTTTTGTTTGTCTTCCTCCTGTATCTTGTGTGTCTAGTGTTACCAGTATCTCTCTTTGTTGTATTTTTGTTTTGTTTGTCTTCCTCCAGTATTTTGTGTGTCTAGTGTTACCATTATCTCTCTTTGTTGTATTTTTGTTTTGTTTGTCTTCCTCCGGTATCTTGTGTGTTTCTAGTGTTACCAGTATCTCTTTGTGTTGTGTTTTTGTTTTGTTTGTCTTCCTCCTGTATCTTGTGTTTCTAGTGTTACCAGTATCTCTCTGTGGTGTATTTTTGTTTTGTTTGTCTTCCTCCTGTATCTTGTGTGTCTAGTGTTACCAGTATCTCTCTGTGGTGTATTTTTGTTTTCTTTGTCTTCCTCCTGTATATTGTGTGTCTAGTGTTACCAGTGTCTCTTTTTGTTGTATTTTTGTTTTTCTTTTCTTCCTCCTGTATCTTGTGTGCCTAGTGTTACCAGTATCTTTCTTTGGTGTATTTTTGTTTTGTTTGTCTTCCTCCTGTATCTTGTGTGTCTAGTGTTGCCAGTATCTCTCTGTGGTGTATTTTTGTTTTGTTTGTCTTCCTCCTGTATCTTGTGTGTCTAGTGTTGCCAGTATCTCTCTTTGTTATATTTTTGTTTTGTTTGTCTTCCTCCTGTATCGTGTGTGTCTAGTTTTACCAGTATCTCTCTGTGGTGTATTTTTGTTTTGTTTGTCTTCCTCCTGTATCTTGTGTGTCTAGTGTTACCAGTGTCTCTCTTTGTTGTATTTTTGTTTTTCTTTTCTTCCTCCTGTATCTTGTGTGTCTAGTGTTGCCAGTATCTCTCTGTGGTGTATTTTTGTTTTGTTTGTCTTCCTCCTGTATCTTGTGTGTCTAGTGTTGCCAGTATCTCTCTGTGTTATATTTTTGTTTTGTTTGTCTTCCTCCTGTATCTTGTGTGTCTAGCGTTACCAGTATCTCTCTGTGGTGTATTTTTGTTTTGTTTGTCTTCCTCCTGTATCTTGTGTGTCTAGTGTTGCCAGTATCTCTCTGTGGTGTATTTTTGTTTTGTTTGTCTTCCTCCTGTATCTTGTGTGTCTAGTGTTGCCAGTATCTCTCTTTGTTATATTTTTGTTTTGTTTGTCTTCCTCCTGTATCTTGTGTGCCTGGTGTTACCAGTATCTTTCTTTGTTGTATTTTTGCTTTGTTTGTCTTCCTCCTGTATCTTGTGTGTCTAGTGTTGCCAGTATCTCTCTGTGGTGTATTTTTGTTTTGTTTGTCTTCCTCCTGTATCTTGTGTGTCTAGTGTTGCCAGTATCTCTCTTTGTTATATTTTTGTTTTGTTTGTCTTCCTCCTGTATCTTGTGTGTCTAGTGTTACCAGTATCTCTCTGTGGTGTATTTTTGTTTTGTTTGTCTTCCTCCTGTATCTTGTGTGTCTAGTGTTACCAGTGTCTCTTTTTGTTGTATTTTTGTTTTTCTTTTCTTCCTCCTGTATCTTGTGTGCCTAGTGTTGCCAGTAACTCTCTTTGTTGTATTTTTGTTTTGTTTGTCTTCCTCCTGTATCTTGTGTGCCTAGTGTTACCAGTATCTCTCTTTGTTGTATTTTTGTTTTGTTTGTCTTCCTCCTGTATCGTGTGTGTCTAGTGTTGCCAGTATCTCTCTGTGGTGTATTTTTGTTTTGTTTGTCTTCCTCCTGTATCTTGTGTGTCTAGTGTTGCCAGTATCTCTCTGTGTTATATTTTTGTTTTGTTTGTCTTCCTCCTGTATCTTGTGTGTCTAGCGTTACCAGTATCTCTCTGTGGTGTATTTTTGTTTTGTTTGTCTTCCTCCTGTATCTTGTGTGTCTAGTGTTACAAGTATTTCTCTTTGTTATATTTTTGTTTTGTTTGTCTTCCTCCTGTATCTTGTGTGTTTAGTGTTACCAGTATCTCTCTGTGTTGTATTTTTGTTTTGTTTGTCTTCCTCCTGTATCTTGTGTGTCTAGTATTACCAGTATCTCTCTCTGTTGTATTTTTGTTTTCTTTGTCTTCCTCCTGTATAGTGTGTGTCTAGTGTTACCAGTATCTCTCTGTGGTGTATTTTTGTTTTGTTTGTCTTCCTCCTGTATCTTGTGTGTCTAGTGTTACCAGTATCTCTCTCTGTTGTATTTTTTGTTTTGTTTGTCTTCCTCCTGTATCTTGTGTTTCTAGTGTTACCAGTGTCTCTCTTTGTTATATTTTTGTTTTGTTTGTCTTCCTCCTGTATCTTGTGTGTCTAGTGTTGCCAGTGTCTCTCTTTGTTGTATTTTTTTTTTGTTTGTCTTCCTACTCTATCTTGTGTGTCTAGTGTTGCCAGTATCTCTCTGTGTTATATTTTTGTTTTGTTTGTCTTCCTCCTGTATCTTGTGTGTCTAGTGTTACCAGTATCTCTCTGTGGTGTATTTTTTGCTTTGTTTGTCTTCCTCCTGTATCTTGTGTGTCCAGTGTTGCCAGTATCTCTCTGTGTTGTATTTTTGTTTTGTATGTCTTCCTCCTGTATCTTGTGTGTCTAGTGTTACCAGTATCTCTCTGTGTTGTATTTTTGTTTTGTTTGTCTTCCTCCTGTATCTTGTGTGTCTAGTGTTGCCAGTATCTCTCTGTGTTATATTTTTGTTTTGTTTGTCTTCCTCCTGTATCTTGTGTGTCTAGCGTTACCAGTATCTCTCTGTGGTGTATTTTTGTTTTGTTTGTCTTCCTCCTGTATCTTGTGTGTCTAGTGTTACAAGTATTTCTCTTTGTTATATTTTTGTTTTGTTTGTCTTCCTCCTGTGTCTTGTGTGTTTAGTGTTACCAGTATCTCTATGTGTTGTATTTTTGTTTTGTTTGTCTTCCTCCTGTATCTTGTGTGTCTAGTATTACCAGTATCTCTCTCTGTTGTATTTTTGTTTTCTTTGTCTTCCTCCTGTATAGTGTGTGTCTAGTGTTACCAGTATCTCTCTGTGGTGTATTTTTTTTTTGTTTGTCTTCCTCCTGTATCCTGTGTGTCTAGTGTTACCAGTATCTCTCTCTGTTGTATTTTTTGTTTTGTTTGTCTTCCTCCTGTATCTTGTGTGTCTAGTGTTACCAGTGTCTCTCTTTGTTATATTTTTGTTTTGTTTGTCTTCCTCCTGTATCTTGTGTGTCTAGTGTTGCCAGTGTCTCTCTTTGTTGTATTTTTGTTTTGTTTGTCTTCCTCCTGTATCTTGTGTATCTAGTGTTACCAGTATCTCTCTGTGTTATATTTTTGTTTTGTTTGTCTTCCTCCTGTATCTTGTGTGTCTAGTGTTGCCAGTATCTCTCTGTGGTGTATTTTTTGCTTTGTTTGTCTTCCTCCTGTATCTTGTGTGTCTAGTGTTACCAGTATCTCTCTGTGTTGTATTTTTGTTTTGTTTGTCTTCCTCCTGTATCTTGTGTGTCTAGTGTTGCCAGTATCTCTCTGTGTTGTATTTATGTTTTGTTTGTCTTCCTCCTGTATCTTGTGTGTCTAGTGTTACCAGTATCTCTCTGTGTTGTATTTTTGTTTTGTTTGTCTTCCTCCTGTATCTTGTGTGTCTAGTGTTACCAGTATTTCTCTTTGTTATATTTTTGTTTTGTTTGTCTTCCTCCTGTATCTTGTGTGTTTAGTGTTACCAGTATCTCTCTGTGGTGTATTTTTGTTTTGTTTGTCTTCCTCCTGTATCTTGTGTGTCTAGTGTTGCCAGTGTCTCTCTTTGTTATATTTTTGTTTTGTTTGTCTTCCTCCTGTATCTTGTGTATCTAGTGTTACCAGTATCTCTCTTTGTTGTATTTTTGTTTTGTTTGTCTTCCTCCTGTATCTTGTGTGTCTAGTGTTACCAGTATCTCTCTGTGGTGTATTTTTTGCTTTGTTTGTCTTCCTCCTGTATCTTGTGTGTCCAGTGTTGCCAGTATCTCTCTGTGTTGTATTTTTGTTTTGTATGTCTTCCTCCTGTATCTTGTGTGTCTAGTGTTACCAGTATCTCTCTGTGTTGTATTTTTGTTTTGTTTGTCTTCCTCCTGTATCTTGTGTGTCTAGTGTTGCCAGTATCTCTCTGTGTTATATTTTTGTTTTGTTTGTCTTCCTCCTGTATCTTGTGTGTCTAGCGTTACCAGTATCTCTCTGTGGTGTATTTTTGTTTTGTTTGTCTTCCTCCTGTATCTTGTGTGTCTAGTGTTACAAGTATTTCTCTTTGTTATATTTTTGTTTTGTTTGTCTTCCTCCTGTGTCTTGTGTGTTTAGTGTTACCAGTATCTCTATGTGTTGTATTTTTGTTTTGTTTGTCTTCCTCCTGTATCTTGTGTGTCTAGTATTACCAGTATCTCTCTCTGTTGTATTTTTGTTTTCTTTGTCTTCCTCCTGTATAGTGTGTGTCTAGTGTTACCAGTATCTCTCTGTGGTGTATTTTTGTTTTGTTTGTCTTCCTCCTGTATCCTGTGTGTCTAGTGTTACCAGTATCTCTCTCTGTTGTATTTTTTGTTTTGTTTGTCTTCCTCCTGTATCTTGTGTGTCTAGTGTTACCAGTGTCTCTCTTTGTTATATTTTTGTTTTGTTTGTCTTCCTCCTGTATCTTGTGTGTCTAGTGTTGCCAGTGTCTCTCTTTGTTGTATTTTTGTTTTGTTTGTCTTCCTCCTGTATCTTGTGTATCTAGTGTTACCAGTATCTCTCTGTGTTATATTTTTGTTTTGTTTGTCTTCCTCCTGTATCTTGTGTGTCTAGTGTTGCCAGTATCTCTCTGTGGTGTATTTTTTGCTTTGTTTGTCTTCCTCCTGTATCTTGTGTGTCTAGTGTTACCAGTATCTCTCTGTGTTGTATTTTTGTTTTGTTTGTCTTCCTCCTGTATCTTGTGTGTCTAGTGTTGCCAGTATCTCTCTGTGTTGTATTTATGTTTTGTTTGTCTTCCTCCTGTATCTTGTGTGTCTAGTGTTACCAGTATCTCTCTGTGTTGTATTTTTGTTTTGTTTGTCTTCCTCCTGTATCTTGTGTGTCTAGTGTTACCAGTATTTCTCTTTGTTATATTTTTGTTTTGTTTGTCTTCCTCCTGTATCTTGTGTGTTTAGTGTTACCAGTATCTCTCTGTGGTGTATTTTTGTTTTGTTTGTCTTCCTCCTGTATCTTGTGTGTCTAGTGTTGCCAGTGTCTCTCTTTGTTATATTTTTGTTTTGTTTGTCTTCCTCCTGTATCTTGTGTATCTAGTGTTACCAGTATCTCTCTTTGTTGTATTTTTGTTTTGTTTGTCTTCCTCCTGTATCTTGTGTGTCTAGTGTTACCAGTATCTCTCTGTGGTGTATTTTTGTTTTGTTTGTCTTCCTCCTGTATCTTGTGTGTCTAGTGTTACCAGTGTCTCTTTTTGTTGTATTTTTGTTTTTCTTTTCTTCCTCCTGTATCTTGTGTGCCTAGTGTTGCCAGTAACTCTCTTTGTTGTATTTTTGTTTTGTTTGTCTTCCTCCTGTATCTTGTGTGCCTAGTGTTACCAGTATCTCTCTTTGTTGTATTTTTGTTTTGTTTGTCTTCCTCCTGTATCGTGTGTGTCTAGTGTTGCCAGTATCTCTCTGTGGTGTATTTTTGTTTTGTTTGTCTTCCTCCTGTATCTTGTGTGTCTAGTGTTGCCAGTATCTCTCTGTGTTATATTTTTGTTTTGTTTGTCTTCCTCCTGTATCTTGTGTGTCTAGCGTTACCAGTATCTCTCTGTGGTGTATTTTTGTTTTGTTTGTCTTCCTCCTGTATCTTGTGTGTCTAGTGTTACAAGTATTTCTCTTTGTTATATTTTTGTTTTGTTTGTCTTCCTCCTGTATCTTGTGTGTTTAGTGTTACCAGTATCTCTCTGTGTTGTATTTTTGTTTTGTTTGTCTTCCTCCTGTATCTTGTGTGTCTAGTATTACCAGTATCTCTCTCTGTTGTATTTTTGTTTTCTTTGTCTTCCTCCTGTATAGTGTGTGTCTAGTGTTACCAGTATCTCTCTGTGGTGTATTTTTGTTTTGTTTGTCTTCCTCCTGTATCTTGTGTGTCTAGTGTTACCAGTATCTCTCTCTGTTGTATTTTTTGTTTTGTTTGTCTTCCTCCTGTATCTTGTGTTTCTAGTGTTACCAGTGTCTCTCTTTGTTATATTTTTGTTTTGTTTGTCTTCCTCCTGTATCTTGTGTGTCTAGTGTTGCCAGTGTCTCTCTTTGTTGTATTTTTTTTTTGTTTGTCTTCCTACTCTATCTTGTGTGTCTAGTGTTGCCAGTATCTCTCTGTGTTATATTTTTGTTTTGTTTGTCTTCCTCCTGTATCTTGTGTGTCTAGTGTTACCAGTATCTCTCTGTGGTGTATTTTTTGCTTTGTTTGTCTTCCTCCTGTATCTTGTGTGTCCAGTGTTGCCAGTATCTCTCTGTGTTGTATTTTTGTTTTGTATGTCTTCCTCCTGTATCTTGTGTGTCTAGTGTTACCAGTATCTCTCTGTGTTGTATTTTTGTTTTGTTTGTCTTCCTCCTGTATCTTGTGTGTCTAGTGTTGCCAGTATCTCTCTGTGTTATATTTTTGTTTTGTTTGTCTTCCTCCTGTATCTTGTGTGTCTAGCGTTACCAGTATCTCTCTGTGGTGTATTTTTGTTTTGTTTGTCTTCCTCCTGTATCTTGTGTGTCTAGTGTTACAAGTATTTCTCTTTGTTATATTTTTGTTTTGTTTGTCTTCCTCCTGTGTCTTGTGTGTTTAGTGTTACCAGTATCTCTATGTGTTGTATTTTTGTTTTGTTTGTCTTCCTCCTGTATCTTGTGTGTCTAGTATTACCAGTATCTCTCTCTGTTGTATTTTTGTTTTCTTTGTCTTCCTCCTGTATAGTGTGTGTCTAGTGTTACCAGTATCTCTCTGTGGTGTATTTTTTTTTTGTTTGTCTTCCTCCTGTATCCTGTGTGTCTAGTGTTACCAGTATCTCTCTCTGTTGTATTTTTTGTTTTGTTTGTCTTCCTCCTGTATCTTGTGTGTCTAGTGTTACCAGTGTCTCTCTTTGTTATATTTTTGTTTTGTTTGTCTTCCTCCTGTATCTTGTGTGTCTAGTGTTGCCAGTGTCTCTCTTTGTTGTATTTTTGTTTTGTTTGTCTTCCTCCTGTATCTTGTGTATCTAGTGTTACCAGTATCTCTCTGTGTTATATTTTTGTTTTGTTTGTCTTCCTCCTGTATCTTGTGTGTCTAGTGTTGCCAGTATCTCTCTGTGGTGTATTTTTTGCTTTGTTTGTCTTCCTCCTGTATCTTGTGTGTCTAGTGTTACCAGTATCTCTCTGTGTTGTATTTTTGTTTTGTTTGTCTTCCTCCTGTATCTTGTGTGTCTAGTGTTGCCAGTATCTCTCTGTGTTGTATTTATGTTTTGTTTGTCTTCCTCCTGTATCTTGTGTGTCTAGTGTTACCAGTATCTCTCTGTGTTGTATTTTTGTTTTGTTTGTCTTCCTCCTGTATCTTGTGTGTCTAGTGTTACCAGTATTTCTCTTTGTTATATTTTTGTTTTGTTTGTCTTCCTCCTGTATCTTGTGTGTTTAGTGTTACCAGTATCTCTCTGTGGTGTATTTTTGTTTTGTTTGTCCTCCTCCTGTATCTTGTGTGTCTAGTGTTGCCAGTGTCTCTCTTTGTTATAATTTTGTTTTGTTTGTCTTCCTCCTGTATCTTGTGTATCTAGTGTTACCAGTATCTCTCTTTGTTGTATTTTTGTTTTGTTTGTCTTCCTCCTGTATCTTGTGTGTCTAGTGTTACCAGTATCTCTCTGTGGTGTATTTTTTGCTTTGTTTGTCTTCCTCCTGTATCTTGTGTGTCCAGTGTTGCCAGTATCTCTCTGTGTTGTATTTTTGTTTTGTATGTCTTCCTCCTGTATCTTGTGTGTCTAGTGTTACCAGTATCTCTCTGTGTTGTATTTTTGTTTTGTTTGTCTTCCTCCTGTATCTTGTGTGTCTAGTGTTGCCAGTATCTCTCTGTGTTATATTTTTGTTTTGTTTGTCTTCCTCCTGTATCTTGTGTGTCTAGCGTTACCAGTATCTCTCTGTGGTGTATTTTTGTTTTGTTTGTCTTCCTCCTGTATCTTGTGTGTCTAGTGTTACAAGTATTTCTCTTTGTTATATTTTTGTTTTGTTTGTCTTCCTCCTGTGTCTTGTGTGTTTAGTGTTACCAGTATCTCTATGTGTTGTATTTTTGTTTTGTTTGTCTTCCTCCTGTATCTTGTGTGTCTAGTATTACCAGTATCTCTCTCTGTTGTATTTTTGTTTTCTTTGTCTTCCTCCTGTATAGTGTGTGTCTAGTGTTACCAGTATCTGTCTGTGGTGTATTTTTGTTTTGTTTGTCTTCCTCCTGTATCTTGTGTGTCTAGTGTTACCAGTGTCTCTCTTTGTTATATTTTTGTTTTGTTTGTCTTCCTCCTGTATCTTGTGTGTCTAGTGTTGCCAGTGTCTCTCTTTGTTATATTTTTGTTTTGTTTGTCTTCCTCCTGTATCTTGTGTGTCTAGTGTTGCCAGTGTCTCTCTTTGTTGTATTTTTGTTTTGTTTGTCTTCCTCCTGTATCTTGTGTATCTAGTGTTACCAGTATCTCTCTGTGTTATATTTTTGTTTTGTTTGTCTTCCTCCTGTATCTTGTGTGTCTAGTGTTGCCAGTATCTCTCTGTGGTGTATTTTTTGCTTTGTTTGTCTTCCTCCTGTATCTTGTGTGTCTAGTGTTACCAGTATCTCTCTGTGTTGTATTTTTGTTTTGTTTGTCTTCCTCCTGTATCTTGTGTGTCTAGTGTTGCCAGTATCTCTCTGTGTTGTATTTATGTTTTGTTTGTCTTCCTCCTGTATCTTGTGTGTCTAGTGTTACCAGTATCTCTCTGTGTTGTATTTTTGTTTTGTTTGTCTTCCTCCTGTATCTTGTGTGTCTAGTGTTACCAGTATTTCTCTTTGTTATATTTTTGTTTTGTTTGTCTTCCTCCTGTATCTTGTGTGTTTAGTGTTACCAGTATCTCTCTGTGGTGTATTTTTGTTTTGTTTGTCTTCCTCCTGTATCTTGTGTGTCTAGTGTTGCCAGTGTCTCTCTTTGTTATATTTTTGTTTTGTTTGTCTTCCTCCTGTATCTTGTGTATCTAGTGTTACCAGTATCTCTCTTTGTTGTATTTTTGTTTTGTTTGTCTTCCTCCTGTATCTTGTGTGTCTAGTGTTACCAGTATCTCTCTGTGGTGTATTTTTGTTTTGTTTGTCTTCCTCCTGTATTTTGTGTGTCTAGTGTTACTAGTGTCTCTCTTTGTTATATTTTTGTTTTGTTTGTCTTCCTCCTGTATCTTGTGTGTCTAGTGTTGCCAGTGTCTCTCTTTGTTATATTTTTGTTTTGTTTGTCTTCCTTCTGTATCTTGTGTGTCTAGTGTTGCCAGTATCTCTCTGTGTTATATTTTTGTTTTGTTTGTCTTCCTCCTGTATCTTGTGTGTCTAGTGTTACCAGTATCTCTCTGTGGTGTATTTTTGTTTTGTTTGTCTTCCTCCTGTATCTTGTGTGTCTAGTTGTACCAGTATCTCTCTTTGTTGTATTTTTTGCTTTGTTTGTCTTCCTCCTGTATCTTGTGTGTCTAGTGTTACCAGTATCTCTCTTTGTTATATTTTTGTTTTGTTTGTCTTCCTCCTGTATCTTGTGTGTCTAGTGTTGCCAGTGTCTCTCTTTGTTATATTTTTGTTTTGTTTGTCTTCCTCCTGTATCTTGTGTGTCTAGTGTTACCAGTATCTCTCTTTGTTATATTTTTGTTTTGTTTGTCTTCCTCCTGTATCTTGTGTGTCTAGTGTTGCCAGTGTCTCTCTTTGTTATATTTTTGTTTTGTTTGTCTTCCTTCTGTATCTTGTGTGTCTAGTGTTACCAGTAACTATCTTTGTTATATTTTTGTTTTGTTTGTCTTCCTCCTGTATCTTGTGTGTCTAGTGTTACCAGTATCTCTCTGTGGTGTATTTTTGTTTTGTTTGTCTTCCTCCTGTATCGTGTGTGTCTAGTGTTGCCATTATCTCTCTGTGGTGTATTTTATTTTTTTTGTTTGTCTTCCTCCTGTATCTTGTGTATCTAGTGTTACCAGTATCTCTCTGTGTTGTATTTTTGTTTTGTTTGTCTTCCTCCTGTATCTTGTGTGTCTAGTGTTGCCAGTTTCTCTTTGTGATGTATTTTATTTTGTTTTCTTCCTCCTGTATCTTGTGTGTCTAGTGTTGCCAGTATCTCTTTGTGATGTATTTTATTTTGTTTTCTTCCTCCTGTATCTTGTGTGTCTAGTTTTACCAGTATCTCTCTTTGTTGTATTTTTGTTTTGTTTGTCTTCCTCCTGTATCTTGTGTGTCTAGTGTTACCAGTATCTCTCTTTGTTGTATTTTTGTTTTGTTTGTCTTCCTCCTGTATCTTGTGTGTCTAGTGTTACCAGTATCTCTCTTTGTTGTATTTTTGTTTTGTTTGTCTTCCTCCTGTATCTTGTGTGTTTCTAGTTTTACCAGTATCTCTTTGTGGTGTATTTTTGTTTTGTTCGTCTTCCTCCTGTATCTTGTGTGTTTCTAGTTTTACCAGTATCTCTTTGTGGTGTATTTTTGTTTTGTTCGTCTTCCTCCTGTATCTTGTGTGTCTAGGGTTACCAGTATTTCTCTTTGTTATATTTTTGTTTTGTTTGTCTTCCTCCTGTATCTTGTGTGTTTAGTGTTACCAGTATCTCTTTGTGGTGTATTTTTGTTTTGTTTGTCTTCCTCCTGTATCTTGTGTGTCTAGTGTTGCCAGTGTCTCTCTTTGTTATATTTTTGTTTTGTTTGTCTTCCTCCTGTATCTTGTGTATCTAGTGTTACCAGTATCTCTCTTTGTTGTATTTTTGTTTTGTTTGTCTTCCTCCTGTATCTTGTGTGTCTAGTGTTACCAGTATCTCTCTGTGGTGTATTTTTGTTTTGTTTGTCTTCCTCCTGTATTTTGTGTGTCTAGTGTTACCAGTGTCTCTCTTTGTTATATTTTTGTTTTGTTTGTCTTCCTCCTGTATCTTGTGTGTCTAGTGTTGCCAGTGTCTCTCTTTGTTATATTTTTGTTTTGTTTGTCTTCCTTCTGTATCTTGTGTGTCTAGTGTTGCCAGTATCTCTCTGTGTTATATTTTTGTTTTGTTTGTCTTCCTCCTGTATCTTGTGTGTCTAGTGTTACCAGTATCTCTCTGTGGTGTATTTTTGTTTTGTTTGTCTTCCTCCTGTATCTTGTGTGTCTAGTTGTACCAGTATCTCTCTTTGTTGTATTTTTTGCTTTGTTTGTCTTCCTCCTGTATCTTGTGTGTCTAGTGTTACCAGTATCTCTCTTTGTTATATTTTTGTTTTGTTTGTCTTCCTCCTGTATCTTGTGTGTCTAGTGTTGCCAGTGTCTCTCTTTGTTATATTTTTGTTTTGTTTGTCTTCCTCCTGTATCTTGTGTGTCTAGTGTTACCAGTATCTCTCTGTGTTGTATTTTTGTTTTGTTTATCTTCCCCCTGTATCTTGTGTGTCTAATGTTACCAGTGTCTCTCTTTGTTGTATTTTTGTTTTGTTTGTCTTCCTCCTGTATCTTGTGTGTCTAGTGTTACCAGTATCTCTCTGTGTTATATTTTTGTTTTGTTTGTCTTCCTCCTGTATCTTGTGTGTATAGTGTTACCAGTATCTCTCTTTGTTGTATTTTTGTTTTATTTGTCTTCCTCCTGTCTCTTGTGCGTCTAGTGTTACCAGTGTCTCTCTTTGTTGTATTTTTGTTTTTTTGTCTTCCTCCTATATCTTGTGTGTCTAGTGTTACCAGTATCTCTCTTTGTTTTATTTTTGTTTTGTTTATCTTCCTCCTGTATCTTGTGTGTCTAGTGTTACCAGTATCTCTCTGTGTTATATTTTTGTTTTATTTGTCTTCCTCCTGTATATTGTGTGTCTAGTGTTACCAGTGTCTCTCTTTGTTATACATTTGTTTTATTTGTCTTCCTCCTGTATCTTGTGTGTCTAGTGTTACCTGTGTTTCTCTTTGTTATATTTTTGTTTTGTTTGTCTTCCTCCTGTATCTTGTGTGTCTAGTGTTGCCAGTATCTCTTTTTGCAGTATTCTTGCTTAGTTTGTCTTCCTCCTATATCTTGTGTGTCTAGTGCTACCAATATCTCACTTTGTTGTATTTTTGTTTTGTTTGTCTTCCTCCTATATCTTGTGTGTCTAGTGTTGCCAGTATCTATCTTTGTTGTATTTTTGTTTTGTTTGTCTTCCTCCTGTAGTATGTGTGACTAGTGTTACCAGTATCTCTCTGTGTTATATTTTTGTTTTATTTGTCTTCCTCCTGTATCTTGTGTGTCTAGTGTTACCAGTGTCTCTCTTTTTTATACATTTGTTTTGTTTGTCTTCCTCCTGTATCTTGTGTGTCTAGTGTTACCAGTATCTCTCTGTGTTGTATTTTTGTTTTGTTTATCTTCCTCCTGTATCTTGTGTGTCTAGTGTACCAGTATCTCTCTGTGTTGTATTTTTGTTTTGATTATCTTCCTCCTGTATCTTGTGTGTCTAGTGTTACCAGTATCTCTCTTTGTTATATTTTTGTTTTGTTTGTCTTCCTCCTGTATCTTGTGTGTCTAGTGTTACCAGTATCTCTCTGTGTTGTATTTTTGTTTTGTTTATCTTCCTCCTGAATCTTGTTTGTCTAGTGTTACCAGTATCTCTCTTTCTGGTATTTATGTTTTGTTTATCTTCCTCCTGTATCTTGTGTGTCTAGTGTTGCCAGTATCTCTCTGTGGTGTATTTTTGTTTTGTTTGTCTTCCTCCTGTATCTTGTGTGTCCAGTGTTACCAGTATCTCTCTGTGGTGTATTTTTGTTTTGTTTGTCTTCCTCCTGTATCTTGTGTGTCTAGTGTTACCAGTATCTCTCTTTGGTGTATTTTTGTTTTGTTTGTCTTCCTCCTGTATTTTGTGTGTCTAGTGTTACCAGTATCTCTCTTTGTTGTAATTTTGTTTTGTTTGTCTTCCTCCTGTATCTTGTGTGTCTAGTGTTACCAGTATCTCTCTGTGTTGTATTTTTGTTTTGTTTGTCTTCCTCCTGTATCTTGTGTATCTAGTGTTGACAGTATCTCTCTGTGGTGTATTTTGGTTTTGTTTGTCTTCCTCCTGTATCTTGTGTGTCTAATGTTACTAGTATCTCTCTGTGTTGTATTTTTGTTTTGTTTGTCTTCCTCCTGTATCTTGTGTGTCTAATGTTACCAGTATCTCTCTGTGTTGTATTTTTGTTTTGTTTGTCTTCCTCCTGTATCTTGTGTGTCTAGTGTTACCAGTATCTCTCTGTGTTGTATTTTTGTTTTGTTTATCTTCCTCCTGTATCTTGTGTGTCTAGTGTTACCAGTATCTCTCTTTCTGGTATTTTTGTTTTGTTTGTCTTCCTACTGTATCTTGTGTGTCTAGTGTTGCCAGTATCTCTCTTTGTTGTATTTTTGTTTTGTTTGTCTTCCTCCTGTATCTTGTGTGTCTAGTGTTACCAGTATCTCTCTGTGTTGTATTTTTGTTTTGTTTATCTTCCCCCTGTATCTTGTGTGTCTAATGTTACCAGTGTCTCTCTTTGTTGTATTTTTGTTTTGTTTGTCTTCCTCCTGTATCTTGTGTGTCTAGTGTTACCAGTATCTCTCAGTGTTATATTTTTGTTTTGTTTGTCTTCCTCCTGTATCTTGTGTGTCTAGTGTTACCAGTATCTCTCTTTGTTGTATTTTTGTTTTATTTGTCTTCCTCCTGTCTCTTGTGTGTCTAGTGTTACCAGTGTCTCTCTTTGTTGTATTTTTGTTTTGTTTGTCTTCCTCCTATATCTTGTGTGTCTAGTGTTACCAGTATCTCTCTTTGTTTTATTTTTGTTTTGTTTATCTTCCTCCTGTATCTTGTGTGTGTAGTGTTACCAGTATCTCTCTGTGTTATATTTTTGTTTTATTTGTCTTCCTCCTGTATCTTGTTTGTCTAGTGTTACCAGTGTCTCTCTTTGTTATACATTTGTTTTATTTGTCTTCCTCCTGTATCTTGTGTGTCTAGTGTTACCAGTGTTTCTCTTTGTTATATTTTTGTTTTGTTTGTCTTCCTCCTGTATCTTGTGTGTCTAGTGTTGCCAGTATCTCTTTTTGCAGTATTCTTGCTTAGTTTGTCTTCCTCCTATATCTTGTGTGTCTAGTGCTACCAGTATCTCACTTTGTTGTATTTTTGTTTTGTTTGTCTTCCTCCTATATCTTGTGTGTCTAGTGTTGCCAGTATCTATCTTTGTTGTATTTTTGTTTTGTTTGTCTTCCTCCTGTATTATGTGTGAATAGTGTTACCAGTATCTCTCTGTGTTATATTTTTGTTTTATTTGTCTTCCTCCTGTATCTTGTGTGTCTAGTGTTACCAGTGTCTCTCTTTGTTATACATTTGTTTTATTTGTCTTCCTCCTGTATCTTGTGTGTCTAGTGTTACCAGTGTTTCTCTTTGTTATATTTTTGTTTTGTTTGTCTTCCTCCTGTATCTTGTGTGTCTAGTGTTGCCAGTATCTCTTTTTGCAGTATTCTTGCTTAGTTTGTCTTCCTCCTATATCTTGTGTGTCTAGTGCTACCAGTATCTCACTTTGTTGTATTTTTGTTTTGTTTGTCTTCCTCCTATATCTTGTGTGTCTAGTGTTGCCAGTATCTCTTTTTGTTGTATTCTGCTTAGTTTGTCTTCCTATTATCTTGTGTGTCTAGTGTTGCCAGTATCTCTCTGTGGTGTATTTTTGTTTTGTTTGTCTTCCTCCTGTATCTTGTGTGTCTAGTGTTACCAGTATTTCTCTTTGTTGTATTTTTGTTTTGTTTGTCTTCCTCCTGTATCTTGTGTGTCTAGTGTTACCAGTGTTTCTCTTTGTTATATTTTTGTTTTGTTTGTCTTCCTCCTGTATCTTGTGTGTCTAGTGTTGCCAGTATCTCTCTTTGTTGTATTTTTGTTTTGTTTGTCTTCCTCCTGTATCTTGTGTGTCTAGTGTTACCAGTGTCTCTCTTTGTTGTATTTTTGTTTTATTTGTCTTCCTCCTGTATCTTCTGTGTCTACTGTGGCCAGTATCTCTCTGTGTTGTATTTTAGTTTTGTTTGTCTTCCTCCTGTATCTTGTGTATCTAGTGTTACCAGTATCTCTCTGTGTTGTATTTTAGTTTTGTTTTTCTTCCTCCTGTATCTTGTGTGTCTAGTGTTACCAGTATCTCTCTGTGTTGTAATTTTGTTTTGTTTGTCTTCCTCCTGTATCTTGTGTGTCTAATGTTACCAGTATCTCTCTGTGTTGTATTTTTGTTTTGTTTGTCTTCCTCCTGTATCTTGTGTGTCTAGTGTTACCAGTATCTCTCTTTCTGGTATTTTTGTTTTGTTTGTCTTCCTCCTGTATCTAGTGTTACCAGTATCTCTCTGTGGTGTATTTTTGTTTTCTTTGTCTTCCTCCTGTATCTTGTGTGTCTAGTGTTACTAGTGTCTCTTTTTGTTGTATTTTTGTTTTTCTTTTCTTCCTCCTGTAGCTTGTGTGCCTAGTGTTACCAGTATCTCTCTGTGGTGTATTTTTGTTTTGTTTGTCTTCCTCCTGTATCTTGTGTGTCTAGTTTTACCAGTGTCTCTCTTTGTTGTATTTTTGTTTTTCTTTTCTTCCTCCTGTATCTTGTGTGTCTAGTGTTACCAGTATTTCTCTTTGTTGTATTTTTGTTTTGTTTGTCTTCCTCCTGTATCTTGTGTGTCTAGTGTTACCAGTATCTCTCTGTGTTGTAATTTTGTTTTGTTTGTCTTCCTCCTGTATCTTGTGTGTCTAATGTTACCAGTATCTCTCTGTGTTGTATTTTTGTTTTGTTTGTCTTCCTCCTGTATCTTGTGTATCTAGTGTTACCAGTATCTCTCTGTGGTGTATTTTTGTTTTGTTTATCTTCCTCCTGTATCTTGTGTGTCTAGTGTTACCAGTATCTCTCTTTCTGATATTTTTGTTTTGTTTGTCTTCCTCCTGTATCTTGTGTGTCTAGTGTTGCCAGTATCTCTCTTTGTTGTATTTTTGTTTTGTTTGTCTTCCTCCTGTATCTTGTGTGTCTAGTGTTACCAGTATCTCTCTGTGTTGTATTTTTGCTTTGTTTATTTTCCTCCTGTATCTTGTGTGTCTAGTGTTACCAGTATCTCTCTTTGTTATATTTTTGTTTTGTTTGTCTTCCTCCTGTATCTTGTGTGTCTAGTGTTACCAGTATCTCTCTGTGTTGTATTTTTGTTTTGTTTATCTTCCTCCTGAATCTTGTGTGTCTAGTGTTACCAGTATCTCTCTTTCTGGTATTTATGTTTTGTTTATCTTCCTCCTGTATCTTGTGTGTCTAGTGTTGCCAGTATCTCTCTGTGGTGTATTTTTGTTTTGTTTGTCTTCCTCCTGTATCTTGTGTGTCTAGTGTTACCAGTATCTCTCTTTGTTATATTTTTGTTTGTTTGTCTTCCTCCTGTATCTTGTGTGTCCAGTGTTACCAGTATCTCTCTGTGGTGTATTTTTGTTTTGTTTGTCTTCCTCCTGTATCTTGTGTGTCTAGTGTTACCAGTATCTCTCTTTGGTGTATTTTGTTTTGTTTGTCTTCCTCCTGTATCTTGTGTGTCTAGTGTTACCAGTATCTCTCTTTGTTGTATTTTTGTTTTGTTTGTCTTCCTCCAGTATTTTGTGTGTCTAGTGTTACCATTATCTCTCTTTGTTGTATTTTTGTTTTGTTTGTCTTCCTCCGGTATCTTGTGTGTTTCTAGTGTTACCAGTATCTCTTTGTGTTGTGTTTTTGTTTTGTTTGTCTTCCTCCTGTATCTTGTGTTTCTAGTGTTACCAGTATCTCTCTGTGGTGTATTTTTGTTTTGTTTGTCTTCCTCCTGTATCTTGTGTGTCTAGTGTTACCAGTATCTCTCTGTGGTGTATTTTTGTTTTCTTTGTCTTCCTCCTGTATATTGTGTGTCTAGTGTTACCAGTGTCTCTTTTTGTTGTATTTTTGTTTTTCTTTTCTTCCTCCTGTATCTTGTGTGCCTAGTGTTACCAGTATCTTTCTTTGGTGTATTTTTGTTTTGTTTGTCTTCCTCCTGTATCTTGTGTGTCTAGTGTTGCCAGTATCTCTCTGTGGTGTATTTTTGTTTTGTTTGTCTTCCTCCTGTATCTTGTGTGTCTAGTGTTGCCAGTATCTCTCTTTGTTATATTTTTGTTTTGTTTGTCTTCCTCCTGTATCGTGTGTGTCTAGTGTTACCAGTATCTCTCTGTGGTGTATTTTTGTTTTGTTTGTCTTCCTCCTGTATCTTGTGTGTCTAGTGTTACCAGTGTCTCTCTTTGTTGTATTTTTGTTTTTCTTTTCTTCCTCCTGTATCTTGTGTGCCTAGTGTTACCAGTATCTCTCTTTGTTGTATTTTTGTTTTGTTTGTCTTCCTCCTGTATCTTGTGTGTCTAGTGTTGCCAGTATCTCTCTGTGGTGTATTTTTGTTTTGTTTGTCTTCCTCCTGTATCTTGTGTGTCTAGTGTTGCCAGTATCTCTCTGTGTTATATTTTTGTTTTGTTTGTCTTCCTCCTGTATCTTGTGTGTCTAGCGTTACCAGTATCTCTCTGTGGTGTATTTTTGTTTTGTTTGTCTTCCTCCTGTATCTTGTGTGTCTAGTGTTGCCAGTATCTCTCTGTGGTGTATTTTTGTTTTGTTTGTCTTCCTCCTGTATCTTGTGTGTCTAGTGTTGCCAGTATCTCTCTTTGTTATATTTTTGTTTTGTTTGTCTTCCTCCTGTATCTTGTGTGCCTGGTGTTACCAGTATCTTTCTTTGTTGTATTTTTGCTTTGTTTGTCTTCCTCCTGTATCTTGTGTGTCTAGTGTTGCCAGTATCTCTCTGTGGTGTATTTTTGTTTTGTTTGTCTTCCTCCTGTATCTTGTGTGTCTAGTGTTGCCAGTATCTCTCTTTGTTATATTTTTGTTTTGTTTGTCTTCCTCCTGTATCTTGTGTGTCTAGTGTTACCAGTATCTCTCTGTGGTGTATTTTTGTTTTGTTTGTCTTCCTCCTGTATCTTGTGTGTCTAGTGTTACCAGTGTCTCTTTTTGTTGTATTTTTGTTTTTCTTTTCTTCCTCCTGTATCTTGTGTGCCTAGTGTTGCCAGTAACTCTCTTTGTTGTATTTTTGTTTTGTTTGTCTTCCTCCTGTATCTTGTGTGCCTAGTGTTACCAGTATCTCTCTTTGTTGTATTTTTGTTTTGTTTGTCTTCCTCCTGTATCGTGTGTGTCTAGTGTTGCCAGTATCTCTCTGTGGTGTATTTTTGTTTTGTTTGTCTTCCTCCTGTATCTTGTGTGTCTAGTGTTGCCAGTATCTCTCTGTGTTATATTTTTGTTTTGTTTGTCTTCCTCCTGTATCTTGTGTGTCTAGCGTTACCAGTATCTCTCTGTGGTGTATTTTTGTTTTGTTTGTCTTCCTCCTGTATCTTGTGTGTCTAGTGTTACAAGTATTTCTCTTTGTTATATTTTTGTTTTGTTTGTCTTCCTCCTGTATCTTGTGTGTTTAGTGTTACCAGTATCTCTCTGTGTTGTATTTTTGTTTTGTTTGTCTTCCTCCTGTATATTGTGTGTCTAGTATTACCAGTATCTCTCTCTGTTGTATTTTTGTTTTCTTTGTCTTCCTCCTGTATAGTGTGTGTCTAGTGTTACCAGTATCTCTCTGTGGTGTATTTTTGTTTTGTTTGTCTTCCTCCTGTATCTTGTGTGTCTAGTGTTACCAGTATCTCTCTCTGTTGTATTTTTTGTTTTGTTTGTCTTCCTCCTGTATCTTGTGTTTCTAGTGTTACCAGTGTCTCTCTTTGTTATATTTTTGTTTTGTTTGTCTTCCTCCTGTATCTTGTGTGTCTAGTGTTGCCAGTGTCTCTCTTTGTTGTATTTTTTTTTTGTTTGTCTTCCTACTCTATCTTGTGTGTCTAGTGTTGCCAGTATCTCTCTGTGTTATATTTTTGTTTTGTTTGTCTTCCTCCTGTATCTTGTGTGTCTAGTGTTACCAGTATCTCTCTGTGGTGTATTTTTTGCTTTGTTTGTCTTCCTCCTGTATCTTGTGTGTCCAGTGTTGCCAGTATCTCTCTGTGTTGTATTTTTGTTTTGTATGTCTTCCTCCTGTATCTTGTGTGTCTAGTGTTACCAGTATCTCTCTGTGTTGTATTTTTGTTTTGTTTGTCTTCCTCCTGTATCTTGTGTGTCTAGTGTTGCCAGTATCTCTCTGTGTTATATTTTTGTTTTGTTTGTCTTCCTCCTGTATCTTGTGTGTCTAGCGTTACCAGTATCTCTCTGTGGTGTATTTTTGTTTTGTTTGTCTTCCTCCTGTATCTTGTGTGTCTAGTGTTACAAGTATTTCTCTTTGTTATATTTTTGTTTTGTTTGTCTTCCTCCTGTATCTTGTGTGTTTAGTGTTACCAGTATCTCTCTGTGTTGTATTTTTGTTTTGTTTGTCTTCCTCCTGTATCTTGTGTGTCTAGTATTACCAGTATCTCTCTCTGTTGTATTTTTGTTTTCTTTGTCTTCCTCCTGTATAGTGTGTGTCTAGTGTTACCAGTATCTCTCTGTGGTGTATTTTTGTTTTGTTTGTCTTCCTCCTGTATCCTGTGTGTCTAGTGTTACCAGTATCTCTCTCTGTTGTATTTTTTGTTTTGTTTGTCTTCCTCCTGTATCTTGTGTGTCTAGTGTTACCAGTGTCTCTCTTTGTTATATTTTTGTTTTGTTTGTCTTCCTCCTGTATCTTGTGTGTCTAGTGTTGCCAGTGTCTCTCTTTGTTGTATTTTTGTTTTGTTTGTCTTCCTCCTGTATCTTGTGTATCTAGTGTTACCAGTATCTCTCTGTGTTATATTTTTGTTTTGTTTGTCTTCCTCCTGTATCTTGTGTGTCTAGTGTTGCCAGTATCTCTCTGTGGTGTATTTTTTGCTTTGTTTGTCTTCCTCCTGTATCTTGTGTGTCTAGTGTTACCAGTATCTCTCTGTGTTGTATTTTTGTTTTGTTTGTCTTCCTCCTGTATCTTGTGTGTCTAGTGTTGCCAGTATCTCTCTGTGTTGTATTTATGTTTTGTTTGTCTTCCTCCTGTATCTTGTGTGTCTAGTGTTACCAGTATCTCTCTGTGTTGTATTTTTGTTTTGTTTGTCTTCCTCCTGTATCTTGTGTGTCTAGTGTTACCAGTATTTCTCTTTGTTATATTTTTGTTTTGTTTGTCTTCCTCCTGTATCTTGTGTGTTTAGTGTTACCAGTATCTCTCTGTGGTGTATTTTTGTTTTGTTTGTCTTCCTCCTGTATCTTGTGTGTCTAGTGTTGCCAGTGTCTCTCTTTGTTATATTTTTGTTTTGTTTGTCTTCCTCCTGTATCTTGTGTATCTAGTGTTACCAGTATCTCTCTTTGTTGTATTTTTGTTTTGTTTGTCTTCCTCCTGTATCTTGTGTGTCTAGTGTTACCAGTATCTCTCTGTGGTGTATTTTTGTTTTGTTTGTCTTCCTCCTGTATTTTGTGTGTCTAGTGTTACCAGTGTCTCTCTTTGTTATATTTTTGTTTTGTTTGTCTTCCTCCTGTATCTTGTGTGTCTAGTGTTGCCAGTGTCTCTCTTTGTTATATTTTTGTTTTGTTTGTCTTCCTTCTGTATCTTGTGTGTCTAGTGTTGCCAGTATCTCTCTGTGTTATATTTTTGTTTTGTTTGTCTTCCTCCTGTATCTTGTGTGTCTAGTGTTACCAGTATCTCTCTGTGGTGTATTTTTGTTTTGTTTGTCTTCCTCCTGTATCTTGTGTGTCTAGTTGTACCAGTATCTCTCTTTGTTGTATTTTTTGCTTTGTTTGTCTTCCTCCTGTATCTTGTGTGTCTAGTGTTACCAGTATCTCTCTTTGTTATATTTTTGTTTTGTTTGTCTTCCTCCTGTATCTTGTGTGTCTAGTGTTGCCAGTGTCTCTCTTTGTTATATTTTTGTTTTGTTTGTCTTCCTCCTGTATCTTGTGTGTCTAGTGTTACCAGTATCTCTCTTTGTTATATTTTTGTTTTGTTTGTCTTCCTCCTGTATCTTGTGTGTCTAGTGTTGCCAGTGTCTCTCTTTGTTATATTTTTGTTTTGTTTGTCTTCCTTCTGTATCTTGTGTGTCTAGTGTTACCAGTAACTATCTTTGTTATATTTTTGTTTTGTTTGTCTTCCTCCTGTATCTTGTGTGTCTAGTGTTACCAGTATCTCTCTGTGGTGTATTTTTGTTTTGTTTGTCTTCCTCCTGTATCGTGTGTGTCTAGTGTTGCCATTATCTCTCTGTGGTGTATTTTATTTTTTTTGTTTGTCTTCCTCCTGTATCTTGTGTATCTAGTGTTACCAGTATCTCTCTGTGTTGTATTTTTGTTTTGTTTGTCTTCCTCCTGTATCTTGTGTGTCTAGTGTTGCCAGTTTCTCTTTGTGATGTATTTTATTTTGTTTTCTTCCTCCTGTATCTTGTGTGTCTAGTGTTGCCAGTATCTCTTTGTGATGTATTTTATTTTGTTTTCTTCCTCCTGTATCTTGTGTGTCTAGTTTTACCAGTATCTCTCTTTGTTGTATTTTTGTTTTGTTTGTCTTCCTCCTGTATCTTGTGTGTCTAGTGTTACCAGTATCTCTCTTTGTTGTATTTTTGTTTTGTTTGTCTTCCTCCTGTATCTTGTGTGTCTAGTGTTACCAGTATCTCTCTTTGTTGTATTTTTGTTTTGTTTGTCTTCCTCCTGTATCTTGTGTGTTTCTAGTTTTACCAGTATCTCTTTGTGGTGTATTTTTGTTTTGTTCGTCTTCCTCCTGTATCTTGTGTGTTTCTAGTTTTACCAGTATCTCTTTGTGGTGTATTTTTGTTTTGTTCGTCTTCCTCCTGTATCTTGTGTGTCTAGGGTTACCAGTATTTCTCTTTGTTATATTTTTGTTTTGTTTGTCTTCCTCCTGTATCTTGTGTGTTTAGTGTTACCAGTATCTCTTTGTGGTGTATTTTTGTTTTGTTTGTCTTCCTCCTGTATCTTGTGTGTCTAGTGTTGCCAGTGTCTCTCTTTGTTATATTTTTGTTTTGTTTGTCTTCCTCCCGTATCTTGTGTATCTAGTGTTACCAGTATCTCTCTTTGTTGTATTTTTGTTTTGTTTGTCTTCCTCCTGTATCTTGTGTGTCTAGTGTTACCAGTATCTCTCTGTGGTGTATTTTTGTTTTGTTTGTCTTCCTCCTGTATTTTGTGTGTCTAGTGTTACCAGTGTCTCTCTTTGTTATATTTTTGTTTTGTTTGTCTTCCTCCTGTATCTTGTGTGTCTAGTGTTGCCAGTGTCTCTCTTTGTTATATTTTTGTTTTGTTTGTCTTCCTTCTGTATCTTGTGTGTCTAGTGTTGCCAGTATCTCTCTGTGTTATATTTTTGTTTTGTTTGTCTTCCTCCTGTATCTTGTGTGTCTAGTGTTACCAGTATCTCTCTGTGGTGTATTTTTGTTTTGTTTGTCTTCCTCCTGTATCTTGTGTGTCTAGATGTACCAGTATCTCTCTTTGTTGTATTTTTTGCTTTGTTTGTCTTCCTCCTGTATCTTGTGTGTCTAGTGTTACCAGTATCTCTCTTTGTTATATTTTTGTTTTGTTTGTCTTCCTCCTGTATCTTGTGTGTCTAGTGTTGCCAGTGTCTCTCTTTGTTATATTTTTGTTTTGTTTGTCTTCCTCCTGTATCTTGTGTGTCTAGTGTTACCAGTATCTCTCTTTGTTATATTTTTGTTTTGTTTGTCTTCCTCCTGTATCTTGTGTGTCTAGTGTTGCCAGTGTCTCTCTTTGTTATATTTTTGTTTTGTTTGTCTTCCTTCTGTATCTTGTGTGTCTAGTGTTACCAGTAACTATCTTTGTTATATTTTTGTTTTGTTTGTCTTCCTCCTGTATCTTGTGTGTCTAGTGTTACCAGTATCTCTCTGTGGTGTATTTTTGTTTTGTTTGTCTTCCTCCTGTATCGTGTGTGTCTAGTGTTGCCATTATCTCTCTGTGGTGTATTTTATTTTTTTTGTTTGTCTTCCTCCTGTATCTTGTGTGTCTAGTGTTACCAGTATCTCTCTGTGTTGTATTTTTGTTTTGTTTGTCTTCCTCCTGTATCTTGTGTGTCTAGTGTTGCCAGTTTCTCTTTGTGATGTATTTTATTTTGTTTTCTTCCTCCTGTATCTTGTGTGTCTAGTGTTGCCAGTATCTCTTTGTGATGTATTTTATTTTGTTTTCTTCCTCCTGTATCTTGTGTGTCTAGTTTTACCAGTATCTCTCTTTGTTGTATTTTTGTTTTGTTTGTCTTCCTCCTGTATCTTGTGTGTCTAGTGTTACCAGTATCTCTCTTTGTTGTATTTTTGTTTTGTTTGTCTTCCTCCTGTATCTTGTGTGTCTAGTGTTACCAGTATCTCTCTTTGTTCTATTTTTGTTTTGTTTGTCTTCCTCCTGTATCTTGTGTGTTTCTAGTTTTACCAGTATCTCTTTGTGGTGTATTTTTGTTTTGTTCGTCTTCCTCCTGTATCTTGTGTGTTTCTAGTTTTACCAGTATCTCTTTGTGGTGTATTTTTGTTTTGTTCGTCTTCCTCCTGTATCTTGTGTGTCTAGGGTTACCAGTATTTCTCTTTGTTATATTTTTGTTTTGTTTGTCTTCCTCCTGTATCTTGTGTGTTTAGTGTTACCAGTATCTCTTTGTGGTGTATTTTTGTTTTGTTTGTCTTCCTCCTGTATCTTGTGTGTCTAGTGTTGCCAGTGTCTCTCTTTGTTATATTTTTGTTTTGTTTGTCTTCCTCCTGTATCTTGTGTATCTAGTGTTACCAGTATCTCTCTTTGTTGTATTTTTGTTTTGTTTGTCTTCCTCCTGTATCTTGTGTGTCTAGTGTTACCAGTATCTCTCTGTGGTGTATTTTTGTTTTGTTTGTCTTCCTCCTGTATTTTGTGTGTCTAGTGTTACCAGTGTCTCTCTTTGTTATATTTTTGTTTTGTTTGTCTTCCTCCTGTATCTTGTGTGTCTAGTGTTGCCAGTGTCTCTCTTTGTTATATTTTTGTTTTGTTTGTCTTCCTTCTGTATCTTGTGTGTCTAGTGTTGCCAGTATCTCTCTGTGTTATATTTTTGTTTTGTTTGTCTTCCTCCTGTATCTTGTGTGTCTAGTGTTACCAGTATCTCTCTGTGGTGTATTTTTGTTTTGTTTGTCTTCCTCCTGTATCTTGTGTGTCTAGATGTACCAGTATCTCTCTTTGTTGTATTTTTTGCTTTGTTTGTCTTCCTCCTGTATCTTGTGTGTCTAGTGTTACCAGTATCTCTCTTTGTTATATTTTTGTTTTGTTTGTCTTCCTCCTGTATCTTGTGTGTCTAGTGTTGCCAGTGTCTCTCTTTGTTATATTTTTGTTTTGTTTGTCTTCCTCCTGTATCTTGTGTGTCTAGTGTTACCAGTATCTCTCTTTGTTATATTTTTGTTTTGTTTGTCTTCCTCCTGTATCTTGTGTGTCTAGTGTTGCCAGTGTCTCTCTTTGTTATATTTTTGTTTTGTTTGTCTTCCTTCTGTATCTTGTGTGTCTAGTGTTACCAGTAACTATCTTTGTTATATTTTTGTTTTGTTTGTCTTCCTCCTGTATCTTGTGTGTCTAGTGTTACCAGTATCTCTCTGTGGTGTATTTTTGTTTTGTTTGTCTTCCTCCTGTATCGTGTGTGTCTAGTGTTGCCATTATCTCTCTGTGGTGTATTTTATTTTTTTTGTTTGTCTTCCTCCTGTATCTTGTGTGTCTAGTGTTACCAGTATCTCTCTGTGTTGTATTTTTGTTTTGTTTGTCTTCCTCCTGTATCTTGTGTGTCTAGTGTTGCCAGTTTCTCTTTGTGATGTATTTTATTTTGTTTTCTTCCTCCTGTATCTTGTGTGTCTAGTTTTACCAGTATCTCTCTTTGTTGTATTTTTGTTTTGTTTGTCTTCCTCCTGTATCTTGTGTGTCTAGTGTTACCAGTATCTCTCTTTGTTGTATTTTTGTTTTGTTTGTCTTCCTCCTGTATCTTGTGTGTCTAGTGTTACCAGTATCTCTCTTTGTTGTATTTTTGTTTTGTTTGTCTTCCTCCTGTATCTTGTGTGTTTCTAGTTTTACCAGTATCTCTTTGTGGTGTATTTTTGTTTTGTTCGTCTTCCTCCTGTATCTTGTGTGTTTCTAGTTTTACCAGTATCTCTTTGTGGTGTATTTTTGTTTTGTTCGTCTTCCTCCTGTATCTTGTGTGTCTAGGGTTACCAGTATTTCTCTTTGTTATATTTTTGTTTTGTTTGTCTTCCTCCTGTATCTTGTGTGTTTAGTGTTACCAGTATCTCTTTGTGGTGTATTTTTGTTTTGTTTGTCTTCCTCCTGTATCTTGTGTGTCTAGTGTTGCCAGTGTCTCTCTTTGTTATATTTTTGTTTTGTTTGTCTTCCTCCTGTATCTTGTGTATCTAGTGTTACCAGTATCTCTCTTTGTTGTATTTTTGTTTTGTTTGTCTTCCTCCTGTATCTTGTGTGTCTAGTGTTACCAGTATCTCTCTGTGGTGTATTTTTGTTTTGTTTGTCTTCCTCCTGTATTTTGTGTGTCTAGTGTTACCAGTGTCTCTCTTTGTTATATTTTTGTTTTGTTTGTCTTCCTCCTGTATCTTGTGTGTCTAGTGTTGCCAGTGTCTCTCTTTGTTATATTTTTGTTTTGTTTGTCTTCCTTCTGTATCTTGTGTGTCTAGTGTTGCCAGTATCTCTCTGTGTTATATTTTTGTTTTGTTTGTCTTCCTCCTGTATCTTGTGTGTCTAGTGTTACCAGTATCTCTCTGTGGTGTATTTTTGTTTTGTTTGTCTTCCTCCTGTATCTTGTGTGTCTAGATGTACCAGTATCTCTCTTTGTTGTATTTTTTGCTTTGTTTGTCTTCCTCCTGTATCTTGTGTGTCTAGTGTTACCAGTATCTCTCTTTGTTATATTTTTGTTTTGTTTGTCTTCCTCCTGTATCTTGTGTGTCTAGTGTTGCCAGTGTCTCTCTTTGTTATATTTTTGTTTTGTTTGTCTTCCTCCTGTATCTTGTGTGTCTAGTGTTACCAGTATCTCTCTTTGTTATATTTTTGTTTTGTTTGTCTTCCTCCTGTATCTTGTGTGTCTAGTGTTGCCAGTGTCTCTCTTTGTTATATTTTTGTTTTGTTTGTCTTCCTTCTGTATCTTGTGTGTCTAGTGTTACCAGTAACTATCTTTGTTATATTTTTGTTTTGTTTGTCTTCCTCCTGTATCTTGTGTGTCTAGTGTTACCAGTATCTCTCTGTGGTGTATTTTTGTTTTGTTTGTCTTCCTCCTGTATCGTGTGTGTCTAGTGTTGCCATTATCTCTCTGTGGTGTATTTTATTTTTTTTGTTTGTCTTCCTCCTGTATCTTGTGTGTCTAGTGTTACCAGTATCTCTCTGTGTTGTATTTTTGTTTTGTTTGTCTTCCTCCTGTATCTTGTGTGTCTAGTGTTGCCAGTTTCTCTTTGTGATGTATTTTATTTTGTTTTCTTCCTCCTGTATCTTGTGTGTCTAGTGTTGCCAGTATCTCTTTGTGATGTATTTTATTTTGTTTTCTTCCTCCTGTATCTTGTGTGTCTAGTTTTACCAGTATCTCTCTTTGTTGTATTTTTGTTTTGTTTGTCTTCCTCCTGTATCTTGTGTGTCTAGTGTTACCAGTATCTCTCTTTGTTGTATTTTTGTTTTGTTTGTCTTCCTCCTGTATCTTGTGTGTCTAGTGTTACCAGTATCTCTCTTTGTTGTATTTTTGTTTTGTTTGTCTTCCTCCTGTATCTTGTGTGTTTCTAGTTTTACCAGTATCTCTTTGTGGTGTATTTTTGTTTTGTTCGTCTTCCTCCTGTATCTTGTGTGTTTCTAGTTTTACCAGTATCTCTTTGTGGTGTATTTTTGTTTTGTTCGTCTTCCTCCTGTATCTTGTGTGTCTAGGGTTACCAGTATTTCTCTTTGTTATATTTTTGTTTTGTTTGTCTTCCTCCTGTATCTTGTGTGTTTAGTGTTACCAGTATCTCTTTGTGGTGTATTTTTGTTTTGTTTGTCTTCCTCCTGTATCTTGTGTGTCTAGTGTTGCCAGTGTCTCTCTTTGTTATATTTTTGTTTTGTTTGTCTTCCTCCTGTATCTTGTGTATCTAGTGTTACCAGTATCTCTCTTTGTTGTATTTTTGTTTTGTTTGTCTTCCTCCTGTATCTTGTGTGTCTAGTGTTACCAGTATCTCTCTGTGGTGTATTTTTGTTTTGTTTGTCTTCCTCCTGTATTTTGTGTGTCTAGTGTTACCAGTGTCTCTCTTTGTTATATTTTTGTTTTGTTTGTCTTCCTCCTGTATCTTGTGTGTCTAGTGTTGCCAGTGTCTCTCTTTGTTATATTTTTGTTTTGTTTGTCTTCCTTCTGTATCTTGTGTGTCTAGTGTTGCCAGTATCTCTCTGTGTTATATTTTTGTTTTGTTTGTCTTCCTCCTGTATCTTGTGTGTCTAGTGTTACCAGTATCTCTCTGTGGTGTATTTTTGTTTTGTTTGTCTTCCTCCTGTATCTTGTGTGTCTAGATGTACCAGTATCTCTCTTTGTTGTATTTTTTGCTTTGTTTGTCTTCCTCCTGTATCTTGTGTGTCTAGTGTTACCAGTATCTCTCTTTGTTATATTTTTGTTTTGTTTGTCTTCCTCCTGTATCTTGTGTGTCTAGTGTTGCCAGTGTCTCTCTTTGTTATATTTTTGTTTTGTTTGTCTTCCTCCTGTATCTTGTGTGTCTAGTGTTACCAGTATCTCTCTTTGTTATATTTTTGTTTTGTTTGTCTTCCTCCTGTATCTTGTGTGTCTAGTGTTGCCAGTGTCTCTCTTTGTTATATTTTTGTTTTGTTTGTCTTCCTTCTGTATCTTGTGTGTCTAGTGTTACCAGTAACTATCTTTGTTATATTTTTGTTTTGTTTGTCTTCCTCCTGTATCTTGTGTGTCTAGTGTTACCAGTATCTCTCTGTGGTGTATTTTTGTTTTGTTTGTCTTCCTCCTGTATCGTGTGTGTCTAGTGTTGCCATTATCTCTCTGTGGTGTATTTTATTTTTTTTGTTTGTCTTCCTCCTGTATCTTGTGTGTCTAGTGTTACCAGTATCTCTCTGTGTTGTATTTTTGTTTTGTTTGTCTTCCTCCTGTATCTTGTGTGTCTAGTGTTGCCAGTTTCTCTTTGTGATGTATTTTATTTTGTTTTCTTCCTCCTGTATCTTGTGTGTCTAGTTTTACCAGTATCTCTCTTTGTTGTATTTTTGTTTTGTTTGTCTTCCTCCTGTATCTTGTGTGTCTAGTGTTACCAGTATCTCTCTTTGTTGTATTTTTGTTTTGTTTGTCTTCCTCCTGTATCTTGTGTGTCTAGTGTTACCAGTATCTCTCTTTGTTGTATTTTTGTTTTGTTTGTCTTCCTCCTGTATCTTGTGTGTTTCTAGTTTTACCAGTATCTCTTTGTGGTGTATTTTTGTTTTGTTCGTCTTCCTCCTGTATCTTGTGTGTCTAGGGTTACCAGTATCTCTCTTTGTTGTATTTTTGTTTTGTTTGTCTTCCTCCTATATCTTGTGTGTCTAGTGTTACCAGTATCTCTTTGTGGTGTATTTTTGTTTTGTTTGTCTTCCTCCTGTATCTTGTGTGTCTAGTGTTACCAGTATCTCTCTTTGTTGTATTTTTGTTTTGTTTGTCTTCCTCCTGTATCTTGTGTGCCTAGTGTTACCAGTATCTCTCTGTGGTGTATTTTTGTTTTGTTTGTCTCTCTCCTGTATCTTGTGTGCCTAGTGTTACCAGTATCTCTCTTTGTTGTATTTTTGTTTTGTTTGTCTTCCTCCTGTATCTTGTGTGCCTAGTGTTACCAGTATCTCTCTTTGTTGTATTTTGTTTTGTTTTTCTTCCTCCTGTATCTTGTGTGTCTAGTGTTACCAGTATCGCTCTTTGTTGTATTTTTGTTTTGTTTGTCTTCCTCCTGTATCTTGTGTGTCTAGTGTTGCCCATGTCTCTCTGTGGTGTATTTATGTTTTGCTTGTCTTCCTCCTGTGTCTTGTGTGTTTAGTTTTGCCAGTATCTCTCTGGACTATCCGTTCTTTATTGATCCTTCGGTTTTCTCTAACGTTTATTATCCGCTTTTGATTGCCACTTGGTAGCAGTCATGGTCGTGATCGTATGGTAGTTGGATTTACAACTAATTATCAAATGGTTGCCTATCACCACTAACATTGTGAGTTCGAACCTCCGCTCAGGCGAGGTGTACTCGATATAACGTAATGTGATACAGTTTGTCAGTGACTTGTGGCAGGTCGGTAGTTTTCTCCAGGTCCTCCGGTTTCCTCCACCAATAAAACTGACCGCTGAAATATCTGAAAGTGGCACTAAGCGCCATAAAGCAAACTTACGCCAAACAGGATTGCCCTTTGTTATCTTCAGGTTTTTCGTAACCTTTGTATTGGGATTGAGTTCATCTTAGTTGTACCGAACCAATGAGCAATGAACATTCTGCTGTAATGTCACAGAAGACGATTGAATGTGTGGATCCTACAGCTGTGACGACAAATAACGACGAACATCAGGTGTTGGCAATAGCTCGTGTGTGATCTCTATAAGTGTAATACCTTTCCTCTTTCTAGATCTGTATGTTTATGTTAAAGGTATCGAGCTTGCCTCTTTCTAGATCTGTATTTGTGTGTTAGAGGTATAGAAGTTGTCTCTTTCTAGTTCTGTATTTGTGTGCTAGGGGTATCGAGTTTGCCTCTCTCTAGATCTGTATTTGTGTGTTAGGGGTATCGAGTTTGCCTCTTTCTAGATCTGTATTTGTGTGTTAAAGGTATCGAACTTGCCTCTTTCTAGATCTGTATTTGTGTGTTAGAGGTATAGAACTTGTCTCTTTCTAGTTCTGTATTTGTGTGCTAGGGGTATCGAGCTTGCCTCTTTCTAGACCTGAAATTGTGTGCTAGAGGTATCGAGTTTACCTCTTACTAGATCTGTATTTGTGTGTTAGAGGTATCGAGTTTGCCTCTTTCTAGATCTGTATTTGTGTGTTAGAGGTATCGAGCTTGCCTCTTTCTAGATCTGTATTTATGTGTTAGGGGTATCGAGTTTGCCTCTTTCGAGATCTGTATTTGTGTGTTAGGGGTATCAAATTTACCTCTTTCTAGACCTGAATTTGTGTGTTAAAGGTATCGAGTTTACCTCTTTCTAGATCTGTATTTGTGTGTTAGAGGTATCGAGCTTGCCTCTTTCTAGATCTGTATTTGTGTGTTAGAGGTATCGAGCTTGCCTCTTTCTAGATCTGTATTTATGTGTTAGGGGTATCGAGTTTGCCTCTTTCGAGATCTGTATTTGTGTGTTAGGGGTATCAAATTTACCTCTTTCTAGACCTGAATTTGTGTGTTAAAGGTATCGAGTTTACCTCTTTCTAGATCTGTATTTGTGTGTTAGAGGTATCGAGTTAGCCTCTTTCTAGATCTGTATTTGTGTGTTAGGGGTACCGAGTTAGCCTCTTTCTAGATCTGTATTTGTGTGTTAGAGGTATCGCGTTTGCCTCTTTCTAGATCTGTATTTGTGTGTTAGAGGTATCGAGTTAGCCTCTTTATAGATCTGTATTTGTGTGTTAGAGGTATCGAGTTTGCCTCTTTCTAGATCTGTATTTGTGTGTTAGAGGTACCGAGTTTGCCTCTTTCTAGATCTGTATTTGTGTGTTAGAGGTATCGAGTTAGCCTTTTTCTAGATCTGTATTTGTGTGTTAGAGGTATCGAGTTTTCCTCTTTCTAGATCTGTATTTGTGTGTTAGAGGTATCGAGTTTGCCTCTTTCTAGATATGTATTTGTGTGTTAGAGATATCGAGGTCGCCTCTTTCTAGATCTGTATTTGTGTGTTAGGGGTACCGAGTTAGCCTCTTTCTAGATCTGTATTTGTGTGTTAGAGGTACCGAGTTTGCTTCTTTCTAGATCTGTATTTGTGTGTTAGAGGTATCGAGTTAGCCTCTTTATAGATCTGTATTTGTGTGTTAGAGGTATCGAGTTTGCCTCTTTCTAGATCTGTATTTGTGTGTTAGAGGTACCGAGTTTGCCTCTTTCTAGATCTGTATTTGTGTGTTAGCGGTATCGAGTTAGCCTCTTTCTAGATCTGTATTTGTGTGTTAGAGGTATCGAGTTTGCCTCTTTCTAGATCTGTATTTGTGTGCTAGAGGTATCGAGTTTGCCTCTTTCTAGATCTGTATTTGTGTGTTAGAGGTACCGAGTTTGCCTCTTTCTAAATCTGTATTTGTGTGTTAGAGGTATCGAGTTAGCCTCTTTCTAGATCTGTATTTGTGTGTTAGAGGTATCGAGTTTGCCTCTTTCTAGATCTGTATTTGTGTGTTAGAGGTATCGAGTTAGCCTCTTTCTACGATTTTGATATTGTTTTTCATTTTATTGTAATATTTTTGTAGCAATATCAGTTTCTATTTTAAATAACCTGTTTTTTAAGAAATTCGTGTATTTTAGATTCGAAATAAATACGAAAGTGTCGTATATTTTGTATTTCCTCTAATCTATATTAAAGTTAGCGGAAACCGAAAGTGCAACCAAGAAACGAGATTAATTAATAAAACCTTAATTTCACTTAGTTTTTTTCTAATTTTTTGTTGTTGTTGTTGTTGTTGTTTTTTAATATATTTAGTTATGTTTGTCTTTGTTTATTCTAAATAATCTATTAACAACAATCCCATGTTTTGCAGAACTCAAGGAGAGACAACCCAAAAATAATTAGCAATATAACATTTAAACTTACCAATAAAGAAGCAACTGTTTATATCTTTGAACAATACATTAATATATAAGTTATTAAAACATCCTGTGATAGAAAATAAATATAAGTTGTTTATCAGGGTATTCATGTGTTTGTATAATGAAAATACATTCTCCTTCTACTCCCAATGAATTACAATATTTCTCTACTCGATTCTTTATCGAGTGCTTTATAAGTTGAACATTTAACTACGGAGAATGGTGAAATGCTGTGATACACTGGTGACAGGGGAAGAATATGTTACTTATATAACCAAAAACGTCAAAGATATTTGTAAAGGGAGAAGAAAGCCAAATCATAATGAAATGTTATAAATGCTTGATAACTAATAAAAGAAAAACGTAAAAAAAACCAACATATTTTATGATAAAAAGAATAACAGAAAGCTATCAAATATGTATGCTAATATCAAATATTATAAATCTCCCGCCTGTGAAACCATTTCCATACTGACAATATTAGTGACGTCACCACTTCTTTTTGTGGTTAATTCAAGCATCAGTCACTCGTTCATTTTCGCTTAATCCAAGCATCAGTCACTCGTTCTTTTCCGGTTAATTCAAGCATCAGTCACTCATTCTTTTCCACTTAATTCAAGCATCAATCACTCGTTCTTTTCCAGTTAATTTAAGCATCATTCACTCGTTCTATTCCGTTTAATTCACGCATCAATCACTCGTTATTTTCCGGTTAATTCAAGTATCAGTCACTCGTTCTTTTCTGGTTGATTCAAGCTTCAGTCACTCGTTCTTTTCGGTTTATTCAAGCATCAATCATTCGTTATATCCGGTTAATTCAAGCATCAGTCACTATCCTTGATACATTTATTTATGAATCTACGTTTTTTATACACTTGTCAGCCATGTTTTAATCAGTTATCCTATCCTAAAGGTGATATCTCAACATAATTAAATGCTATGGTACCTGCATTTCATTTTTCGAAACTGTATAAAAATGAACCATGTTCAATTTCACAAATTTTCCAAATAGCGCCGCAAGATATACTTTCATTGATATCGTAACACATTATGAAATCTGTACTTCATAGAGTCCCTGATATTTATTATAAGTTCTGTAGATTTGCTTAATCTGATTTAAGATGTGACAATGTTGCTTGCCAAGTCCTGATGAAGTTTATATCGTCAAGTTCTATAGAAGAAGACTTTGAAGATACCAAAGGGGTAATCAGAACCCGTAAATCTACAAAGGACCGACACCACAATGACCAACAATCTGATTTAATGTATGACAATGTTGCTTGCCACGCCCCGATGAGGTTTATATCGCAAAGTTCTATATATTTGTTTAATCTGATTTAATGTATGACAATGTTGCTTGCCAAGCTCTGATGAAGTTTATATCGTCAAGTTCTATATATTTGTTTAATCTGATTTAATGTATGACAATGTTGCTTGCCAAGCCCTGATGAAGTTTATATCGGAAAGTTCTATATATTTCCTGACATACAAGTTTTCATACATCTCTGTGATACTACTATATTCTCTGGCTTTACCACTACGCAGAAAGTCAACAAGCTGCCTACTCTTTAAGTATAAGTCCTGTTCTGCATGCAAATCTTTTATTATTGTATGAGGATTCCGTTGTTGATTTACATATGGTGGTGTGAACACTAATTTAACATGTTTCTTGTGTATGAAATACTGTGTAATGTAACTCCTCCAGATATCACTTACACGACCATTCACACTGACTGGGAGAGCCAGGAATTCAAATGCTGATGGCAGCCATAATGTCGCCTGAGCATTAAAAGGTGAATACATATTTTCCGGTACGACTAACGCACAACGAGAATCTGGGGTATGTTTGAAGTTAAACGGAACTTCACGTGTAAGTCTATAAATAGCATCTACATCCGGTTGTTCGTTTGCCAATGATTGTATTATACCTACTTCGAATGAGTGTGTCATATTACATGTTCTAGGAATAGTTGTACTATCTTTAACGAACTGTAATGGAAACCCTCTCGGCCATACACGTGTCTCATTGACACCAAAGTATGGGTATGGATTAAGAAAAATCTGTTTAGATTGTTTACATATTTCAACAGAATTATGGCGATTTTTAAGTCCCAATTTATTGACATCTATTATTCCGTCATTGTCATCATCAAAATCCCAAATTAATTTAGCTTTATGATGAATGGCGTACATATATCCAATGTTTTTTCTTCCAAAAGAATTAAGCGATAATGATTCTGATAATAGTGGATAAAGATATGATTGCTCCTCGACTGATAAATATTTGATCCTCCCCCCATTGTTCTCTTTAACATTGTCAAGATATTTTTCTTTCGAAGGTGTTTTTATGTCCGCAACGATGACGAGACACCAGTTAGATAATTTAGCAATGTTATTAATAGCGATAGATGGCGGAAATATCGTTGTAACTACTGCCCAGTTATCACAATTTCGTTCCTTATCGTAATTCGCTATTTTAGGTGAAATTTGAGGTACATCCATTGGTGGATAAAGTCGGACCACACTTCCGGAAAATATCGACCCGGAACTAGCCTCGGCTGCAGAAAATCCGGAAATGGAGAGAGGCTTTAACAGACTAGAAACATTTTCATTTTTTAATACGCTATCCTGATGTAATAGGGTCATTAAATTGAATGACGATTTGTGAAATATTAAATGATTCGAACAAGCATCCGTTCTGATATAGTGTTTTGTTATCTCTTTGGCATGAAGAATTATGTTGTTATCAGCATGGAAATGCACATCGTCATACACAGATAGCCATACCCCAAGAGATGTTCCACCATAATTCGTATCAACCAATTGATTGGCGATATCGCACTTCATTTTACCACAATATGTCCGTGCTGCGATCCGTTGTATTAAATCTCGCCCAAGTACGACAAACATCTCATCCATGCGTTTATCAATGCTTGTTCTCTTGGCCCAATGATCATTACTAGTCCAGCCATAGTACAATGTGGGTGACTTTAACTCGAACAATCTATTTATGATTTGTGGAATACATAAGAATGCATCGTCGTCCATTTTGCCACCAAGCACAACATCCGGGTAATTTCTATTAATATATTTAAGCCATACGTGCATTTTTTCTCCGAATTTTATTGCTCTTCCAGAATGTGTGACGTTTAGATACACAATGTCTTTATTAATGTTGTCCTCTGTCATTGATTCACTTGTAGGTCTATCAAGAAGAAATTTTAAAGTAATTCGGAAAGGAAGCTGGTGTTTGATGTTGGTTAATGTAGATATCCAAGTGTTTCTTTGGCTGTTTCGATGATCGAAATGACCACTGGATGATAGTATTCCTATCACTAAATGAGGCTTCTCTTGTTCCGGTATCTCATATGATTGTATGTCTTTTATCGGTGACGTGAGGAATTCCATTCGATAAAACCATATCAAATAGACAATAGCCAACTGACAGACCAGGAAGGAAATAAGTGGAACATATTTATAGGTAAAATGGGATTGTTGTGTCATTCTTTGGTATCTCTTCATATTGTTATATCTGTAATAGAGCATAAACATTCATATATTTTAGACCAACATGTGGGGGTTATTTATACATATGCCACCTTGGTAGTTATGTGTGTATGGCCTTTATACAGGGTGCCACCTTGGTTGTTATGTGTGTATGGCCACTATACAGGGTGTCACCTTGGTTATTATCTGTGTATGGCCTTTATACAGGGTGTCACCTTGGTTGCTATGTGTGCTTGGTCTTTATACAGTGTGTCACCTTGGTTGTTATGTGTGTATGGCCTTTATACAGGGTGTCACCTTGGTTGCTATGTGTGTTTTTGACCTTTATACAGGGTACCAGCTTGGTTGTTATCTGTGCTTGGACTTTATACAGGGTGTCACCTTGGTTGTAATGTGTGTTTGTTCTTCATACAGGGTGTCACCTTGGTTGCTATGTGTGCTTGGTCTTTATACAGGGTGCCACCTTGGTTGTTATGTGTGTATGGCCTTTATGCAGGATGTCACCTTGGTTGCTATGTGTGTATGGTCTTTATACAGGGCCTCACCTTGGTTGTTTTGTGTGCTTGGTCTTTATACAGGGTGTGACCTTGGTTGTTGTGTTCTTGGCCTTTATACAGGGTGTGACCTTGGTTGTTATGTGTGCATGGCCTTTATACAGGGTGTCACCTTGGTTGTTATGTGTGTTTGGCATTTATACATGGTGTCACCTTGGTTGTTATGTGTGTTTGGCCTTTATACCAGGTGTCACCTTGGTGGTTATATGTGCTTGGTCTTTATACAGGGTGTCACCTTGGTTGTTGTGTTCTTGACCTTGATACAGGATGTCACATTGGTTGTTATGTGTACTTGGTCTTTACACAGGATGTCACCTTGGTTGTTTTGTGTGCTTGGCCTTTATACAGGGTGTCACCTTAATTGTTATGTGTGTATGGTTTTTATACAGGGTGTCACCTTGGTTGTTATGTATGTATGGTTTTTATACAGGGTGCCACCTTGCTTGCTATGTATGTTTGGCATTTGTACAGGGTGTCACCTTGGTGGTTATGTGTGTTTGGTATTTATACAGTGTGTGACCTTGGTTGTTATGTGTGCTTGGCCTTTATGCGGGGTGTCACCTTCGTTGTTATGTGTTATTGGTCTTTATACAGGGTATGACCTTGGTTGTTTTGTGTGTTTGGCCTTTATACAGGGTGTGACCTTGGTTGTTATGTGTGTTTGGCCTTTATACAGGGTATCACCTTGGCTGGTATGTGTGTATGGCCTTTATAAAGGGTGTCACCTTCGTTGTTATGTGTTATTGGTCTTTATACAGGGTGTCACCTTGGTTGTTGTGTGTGCTTGGCCTTTATACAGGGTGTGACCTTGGTTGTTATGTGTGTTTGTCCTTTATACAGGGTGTCACCTTGGTTGTTATGTGTGCTTTCCCTTTATACAGGGTGTCAGCTTGGCTGGTATGTGTGTATGGCCTTTATACAGGGTGTCATATTGGTTGTTATGTGTGTTTGGCATTTATACCGAGAGTCACCTTGGTTGTTATGTGTGTATTGCCATTATACAGGGTGTCAACTTGGTTGTTATGTGTGTTTGGCCTTTATACAGGGTGTCACCTTTGTTGTTATGTGTGTTTGGCATTTATACAGGGTATCACCTTGGTTGGTATGTGTGTATGGCCTTTATAAAGGGTGTTACCTTCGTTGTTATGTGTTATTGGTATTTATACGGGGTGTCACCTTGGTTGTTTTGTGTGCTTGGCCTTTATAGAGGGTGTGACCTTGGTTGTTATGTGTGTTTGTCCTTTATACAGGGTGTCACCTTGGTTGTTATGTGTGTTTGTCCTTTATACAGGGTGTCACCTTGGTTGTTATGTGTGTTTTCCCTTTATACAGGGTGTCACCTTGGCTGGTATGTGTGTATGGCCTTTATACAGGGTGTCATATTGGTTGTTATGTGTGTTTGGCATTTATACCGGGAGTCACCTTGGTTGTTATGTGTGTATTGCCATTATACAGGGTGTCAACTTGGTTGTTATGTGTGTTTGGCCTTTATACAGGGTGTCACCTTGGTTGTTATGTGTGTATTGCCATTATACAGGGTGTCAACTTGGTTGTTATGTGTGTTTGGCCTTTATACAGGGTGTCACCTTGGTTGCTAAGTGTGCTTGGTCTTTATACAGGGTGCCACCTTGGTTGTTATGTGTGTATGGCCTTTATGCAGGATGTCACCTTGGTTGCTATGTGTGTATGGTCTTTATACAGGGTTTCACCTTGGTTGTTTTGTGTGCTTGGTCTTTATACAGGGTGTGACGTTGGATGTTGTGTGCTTGGCCTTTATACAGGGTGTGACCTTGGTTGTTATGTGTGCATGGCCTTTATACAGGGTGTCACCTTGGTTGTTATGTGTGTTTGGCCTTTATACATGGTGTCACCTTGGTTGTTATGTGTGTTTGGCCTTTATACCGGGTGTCACCTTGGTTGTTATATGTGCTTGGTCTTTATACAGGGTGTCACCTTGGTTGTTGTGTTCTTGGCCTTGATACAGGATGTCACATTGGTTGTTATGTGTGCTTGGTCTTTACACAGGGTGTCACCTTGGTTGTTTTGTGTGCTTGGCGTTTATACAGGGTGTCACCTTAATTGTTATGTGTGTATGGTTTTAATACAGGGTGTCACCTTGGTTGTTATGTATGTATGGTTTTTATACAGGGTGCCACCTTGCTTGCTATGTATGTTTGGCCTTTGTACAGGGTGTCACCTTGGTGGTTATGTGTGTTTGGTCTTTATACAGTGTGTGACCTTGGTTGTTATGTGTGCTTGGCCTTTATACGGGGTGTCACCTTGATTGTTATGTGTGTTTGGCCTTTATACAGGATGTCACCTTGGTTGTTATGTATGTTTGGCCTATATACAGGGTGTCACATTGGTTGCTATGTGTGTTTGGCCTTTATACAGAGTGTAACATTTGTTATTATATGTGCTTGGTTTTATAAAGGGTGTCACCTTCGTTGTTTTGTGTTATTGGTCTTTATACAGGGTGTGACCTTGGTTGTTTTGTGTGTTTGGCCTTTATACAGGGTGTGACCTTGGTTGTTATGTGTGTTTGGTCTTTATACAGGGTGTCACCTTGGTTGTTATGTGTGTTTGGCCTTTATAAAGGGTGTCATATTGGTTGTTTTGTGTGTTTGACCTTTATACAGGGTGTCACATTGGTTGTTATGTGTGCTTGACCTTCATACAGGGTGTCACCTTCGTTGTTATGTGTTATTGGTCTTTATACAGGGTGTCACCTTGGTTGTATTGTGTGCTTGGCCTTTATACAGGGTGTCACCTTGGTTGTTATGTGTGTTTGTCCTTTATACAGGGTGTCACCTTGGTTGTTATGTGTGTTTGTCTTTTATACAGGGTGTCACCTTGGTTGTTATGTGTGCTGTACCTTCATACAGGGTGTCACCTTCGTTGTTATGTGTTATTGGTCTTTATACAGGGTGTTACCTTGGTTGTTTTGTGTGCTTGGTCTTTATACAGGGTGTGACCTTGGTTGTTATGTGTGTTTGTCCTTTATACAGGGTGTCACCTTGGTTGTTATGTGTGTTTGGCCTTTATACAGGGTATCACCTTGGCTGGTATGTGTGTATGACCTTTATAAAGGGTGTCACCTTCGTTGTTATGTGTTATTGGTCTTTATACAGGGTGTCACCTTGGTTGGTTTGTGTGCTTGGCCTTTATACAGGGTGTGACCTTGGTTGTTATGTGTGTTTGTCCTTTATACAGGGTGTCACCTTGGTTGTTATGTGTGTTTGTCCTTTATACAGGGTGTCACCTTGGTTGTTATGTGTGCTTTCCCTTTATACAAGGTGTCACCTTGGCTGGTATGTGTGTATGGCCTTTATACAGGGTGTCATATTGGTTGTTATGTGTGTTTGGCATTTATACAGGGAGTCACCTTGGTTGTTATGTGTGTATTGCCATTATACAGGGTGTCAACTTGGTTGTTATGTGTGTTTGGCCTTTATACAGGGTGTCACATTGGTTGTTATGTGTGTATTGCCATTATACAGGGTGTCAACTTGGTTGTTATGTGTGTTTGGCCTTTATTCAGGGTTTCACCTTTGTTGTTATGTGTGTTTGGCATTTATAGAGGGTATCACCTTGGTTGGTATGTGTGTATGGCCTTTATAAAGGGTGTCACCTTCGTTGTTATGTGTTATTGGTATTTATACGGGGTGTCACCTTGGTTGTTTTGTGTGCTTGGCCTTTATAGAGGGTGTGACCTTGGTTGTTATGTGTGTTTGTCCTTTATACAGGGTGTCACCTTGGTTGTTATGTGTGTTTGTCCTTTATACAGGGTGTCACCTTGGTTGTTATGTGTGTTTTCCCTTTATACAGGGTGTCACCTTGGCTGGTATGTGTGTATGGCCTTTATACAGGGTGTCATATTGGTTGTTATGTGTGTTTGGCATTTATACCGGGAGTCACCTTGGTTGTTATGTGTGTATTGCCATTATACAGGGTGTCAACTTGGTTGTTATGTGTGTTTGGCCTTTATACAGGGTGTCACCTTGGTTGTTATGTGTGTATTGCCATTATATAGGGTGTCAACTTGGTTGTTATGTGTGTTTGGCCTTTATACAGGGTGTCACCTTGGTTGCTAAGTGTGCTTGGTCTTTATACAGGGTGCCACCTTGGTTGTTATGTGTGTATGGCCTTTATGCAGGATGTCACCTTGGTTGCTATGTGTGTATGGTCTTTATACAGGGTTTCACCTTGGTTGTTTTGTGTGCTTGGTCTTTATACAGGGTGTGACGTTGGTTGTTGTGTGCTTGGCCTTTATACAGGGTGTGACCTTGGTTGTTATGTGTGCATGGTCTTTATACAGGGTGTCACCTTGGTTGTTATGTGTGTTTGGCCTTTATACATGGTGTCACCTTGGTTGTTATGTGTGTTTGGCCTTTATACCGGGTGTCACCTTGGTTGTTTTATGTGCTTGGTCTTTATACAGGGTGTCACCTTGGTTGTTGTGTTCTTGGCCTTGATACAGGATGTCACATTGGTTGTTATGTGTGCTTGGTCTTTACACAGGGTGTCACCTTGGTTGTTTTGTGTGCCTGGCCTTTACACAGGGTGTCACCTTAATTGTTATGTGTGTATGGTTTTTATACAGGGTGTCACCTTGGTTGTTATGTATGTATGGTTTTTATACAGGGTGCCACCTTGCTTGCTATGTATGTTTGGCCTTTGTACAGGGTGTCACCTTGGTGGTTATGTGTGTTTGGTCTTTATACAGTGTGTGACCTTGATTGTTATGTGTGCTTGGCCTTTATACAGGGTGTCACCTTCGTTGTTATGTGTTATTGGTCTTTATACAGGGTATGACCTTGGTTGTTTTGTGTGTTTGGCCTTTATACAGGGTGTGACCTTGGTTGTTATGTGTGTTTGGCCTTTATACAGGGTGTCACCTTGATTGTTATGTGTGTTTGGCCTTTATACAGGATGTCACCTTGGTTGTTATGTATGTTTGGCCTATATACAGGGTGTCACATTGGTTGCTATGTGTGTTTGGCCTTTATACAGAGTGTAACATTTGTTATTATGTGTGCTTGGTTTTATAAAGGGTGTCACCTTCGTTGTTTTGTGTTATTGGTCTTTTTACAGGGTGTGACCTTGGTTGTTTTGTGTGTTTGGTCTTTATACAGGGTGTCACCTTGGTTGTTATGTGTGTTTGGCCTTTATAAAGGGTGTCATATTGGTTGTTTTGTGTGTTTGACCTTTATACAGGGTGTCACCTTGGTTGTTATGTGTGTTTGACCTTCATACAGGGTGTCACCTTCGTTGTTATGTGTTATTGGTCTTTATACAGGGTGTTACCTTGGTTGTTTTGTGTGCTTGGCCTTTATACAGGGTGTGACCTTGGTTGTTATGTGTTTTTGTCCTTTATACAGGGTGTCACCTTGGTTGTTATGTGTGTTTGTTCTTTATACAGGGTATCACCTTGGCTGGTATGTGTGCATGGCCTTTATAAAGGGTGTCACCTTCGTTGTTATGTGTTATTGGTCTTTATACAGGGTGTCACCTTGGTTGTATTGTGTGCTTGGCCTTTATACAGGGTGTGACCTTGGTTGTTATGTGTGTTTGTCCTTTATACAGGGTGTCACCTTGGTTGTTATGTGTGTTTGTCCTTTATACAGGGTGTCACCTTGGTTGTTATGTGTGCTTTCCCTTTATACAGGGTGTCAGCTTGGCTGGTATGTGTGTATGGCCTTTATACAGGGTGTCATATTGGTTGTTATGTGTGTTTGGCATTTATACCGGGAGTCACCTTGGTTGTTATGTGTGTATTGCCATTATACAGGGTGTCAACTTGGTTGTTATGTGTGTTTGGCCTTTATACAAGGTGTCACCTTGGTTGTTATGTGTGTAATGCCATTATACAGGGTGTCAACTTGGTTGTTATGTGTGCTTGGCCTTTATACAGGGTGTCACCTTGGTTGTTTTGCGTGTTTGGCCTTTATACATGGTGTCACCTTGGTTGTTATGTGTGCTTGGCCTTTATACATGGTGTCACCTTGGTTGTTATGTGTGTATGGCCTTTATACATGGTGTCACCTTGGTTGTTATGTGTGTATGGCCTTTATACATGGTGTCACCTTGGTTGTTATGTGTGTATGGCCTTTATACAGGGTGTGACCTTGGTTGTTATGTGTGTATGGCCTTTATAGAAGGAGTCACCTTGGTTGTTATGTGTGCTTGGCCTTTATACATGGTGTCACCTTGGTTTTTATGTGAGTTTGGCCTTTATACAGGGTGTCACCTTGGTTGTTATGTATGCTTGGCCTTAATACAGGGTGTCACATTGGTTGTTATATGTGTTTAGTCTTTATACAGGGTGTCACCTTGGGTGTTTTGTGTGCTTGGCCTTTATACAGGGTGTCATATTGGTTGTTATGTGTGCTTGGCCTTTATACAGGGTTTCACCTTGGTTGTTATGTGTGCTTGGCCTTTATACAGGGTTTCACCTTGGTTGTTATGTGTGCTTGGCCTTTATACAGGGCGTCATATTGGTTGTTATGTGTGTTTGGCCTTTACACAGGGTGTCACCTTGGTTGTTATGTGTGCTTGGCCTTTATACAGGGTTTCACCTTGGTTGTTATGTGTGTTTGGCCTTTATACAGGGTGTCACCTTGGTTGTTATGTGTGCTTGGCCTTTTTACATGGAGTCACCTTGGTTGTTATGTGTGTATGGCCTTTATACAGAGTGTCACCTTGGTTTTTTTGTGTGTATGGCCTTTACACAGGGTGTCACCCGGGTTGTTATGTGTCTTTGGCCTTTATACAGGGTGTCACCTTGGTTGCTATGTGTGTATGGCCTTTATACAGAGTGTCACCTTGGTTTTTTGTGTGTATGGCCTTTATACAGAGTGTTACCTTGGTTTTTTTGTGTGTATGGCCTTTACACAGGGTGTCACCCGGGTTGTTATGTGTCTTTGGCCTTTATACAGGGTGTCACCTTGGTTTTTATGTGTGCTTGGCCTTTATACAGGGTGTCACCTTGGTTGTTATGTGTGTATGGCCTTTATACAGGGCATCACCTTGGTTGTTATGTGTGCTTGGCCTTCATACAGGGTGTCACGGTGGTTGCTATGTGTGTTTGGCCTTTATACAGGGTGTCACCTTGGTTGTTATGTGTGTTTGGTCTTTATACGTGTGTCACCTTGGTTGTTATGTGTGCTTGTTTTTTATACAAGGTGTCCCCTTGGTTGTTTTGTGTGCTTGGTCTTTATACAGGGTGCCACCTTGGTTGTTATGTATGTTTGGCCTTTACACAGGGTGCCACATTTGTTGTTGTGTGTGCTTGGTCTTTATACAGGGTGCCATATTGGTTGTTGCTTGTGCTTGGTCTTTATACAGGGTGCCACCTTGGTTGTTATGTGTGCTTGGTCTTTATACAGGGTACCACCTTGGTTGATATGCGTGTTTGGCCTTTATATAGGGTGTCACCTTGGTTGTTTTGTGTGTATGGCCTTTATACAGGGTGCCACATGGTTTTTATGTGTGTTTGGCCTTTACAAAGGGTGCCACATTGGTTATTGTGTGTGCTGGAGTTTTATACAAAGTACCACCTTGGTTGTTATGTGTTCTGGACTTTAATACCTACTACAACCTTGGTTGTTATGTGTTGTGGACTTTTATATAGAGTACCACCTTGGTTACTATGTGAGCTCAACTTTTATACAAAGTACAACATTGGTTGTTATATGTACTGGACTTTTATACCTAGTATCACCTCGGTTGTTATGTGTGCTGGACCTTAGTACAGAGTGCAACCTTGGTTGGTGGGTGTGCTTGACCTTTATACAGAGTACCACCTTGGTTGTTTTGCATGCTGGACTTTCATACAGAGTACCACCTTGTTTGGTATGTATGCTTGACCTTAATACCTAGTATCACCTCGGCCGTTATGTGTGCTGGACTTTTAGCAACACCTTGGTTGGTATTTGTGGTGGATCTTTAAACAGAGAACCGCCATGGTTGTTATGCATGCAGGACTTTAATATAGAGTACAACCTTGGTTGCTATGAGTGCTGGAGTTTTATACAGAGTACAACCTTGTTTGTTATGTGTGCTGGACTTTTACACAGAGTAAAGCCTTGGCTGTTTTATGTGCTGGACGTTCATACAGGGTACAACCTTGGTTGTTATGTGTGCTGGACTTTTTACACAGTACCACCTTGGCTGTTATATGTGCTGAACTTTTATACAGAGTACCGCCTTGGTTGTTATGTGTGCTGGACTTTTATACAGAGTACCACCTTGGTTGTTATGTGTGCTGGACTTTAATACAAAGTCCGACCTTGATTGTATTGATTTGACTATTTATGCAGAATATCACCTCGGTTGTTATGTGTGCTGGATTTTTATGGAGAGTGACGTCTTGGTTTGTTATATGTACTAGACATTTAAGCAGAGTGCTACTTTGGTTGTTATGTGTGCTGGACGTTTATACATAGTACCACCTTGGTTGCTATGTGTGTTGGACTTTTATACAGAGTACCACCTTGGTTGTTATGTGTGCTGGATTTTTATGGAGAGTGACGTTTTGGTTTGTTATATGTACTAGACTTGTAAGCAGAGTGCTACTTTGGTTGTTATGTGTGCTGGACTTTTATGCATAGTACCACCTTGGGTGTTATGTGTGTTGGACCTTTATACAGAGTACCACCTTGGTTGTTATATGTTCTAGACTTTTAAGCAGAGTGCTACTTTGGTTGTTATGTGAGCTGGACTTTTATACAGAGTACAATCTTGGTTGCTATGTGTACTACACTTTTATACAAAGTCCGACCTTGGTTGTATTGATTTGACTATTTATACAGAGTACCACCTCGGTTGTTATGTGTGCTGGAATTTTATGGAGAGTGACGTCTTGAATTGTTAAATGTACTAGACTTTTAAGCCGAGTGTCACTTTGGTTGTTATATGTGCTGGACTTTTATACAGAGTGCCACCTTGGTTGTTATATGAGCTGGACTTTTGCACAGAGTACTAACTTGACTGGTATGTGTGCAGGACTTTTATACAGAATACTGCCTTTGCTGTTATGTGGGCTGGGATATTATAGAGAAGGCAACCTTGGTTGTTATATGTGCTGGACTTTTATTCCTAGTATAACCATGGTTGTTATGTGTGCTGGACTTTTAAACCTAGTACTACCTTGGCTGTTATGTGTGCTGGACCTATATGCAAAGTACCATCTCCGCTGTTATGTTTGCTGAACTTTTATGCAAATTCTCACTTCGGTGACCTTTGGTTGTATTGCCTTGGCTATTTATACAGAGTGCTTTCTCATTTGATATGCTTGCTGGATTTTATGGAGAGTGACTCCTCGGTTGTTATGTTTGCTGTGCTGTTATACAGAGTGATACCTCTGTTTTGCTCTGGCTATTGATACAGAGTTCCATTTAGGTTGTAATGTATACGGGGTTTTATGCCGAGTGCTACTTCGGTAGGTATGTGTGCTAGGTTATTTATGCAAATCGCTACCTCTGTTCTGTTGTGGCTATTTATACAAAGTTCCATTTCGGTTGTAATGTTTGCTGGACTTTTATACCTAGCATCACCTGGAGTGTTATGTGTTCTGGGCTTTTATACAGTACCACCTCTGTTCTGTTGTTGCGACTATGAATGGAGAGTACCACCTTCATTACTGTGAACTCCGGTTGAGAATGAAGCGTAACGACCAAATGGGTAATTTTAGTTTTCCTATTGTGTACTTTCCATTTATATGTAGCAACATTGCAACATCTCCTGCGTATTGAGCATATATCTTTCATTTGATGTGATATTCTAGAATTTGCGATTCCTATCATTCTTTCATCAATAGAGGATTGCTGCTTACAAGGACATTACTGAATGAAGGGCCCCTAGTGGTAAGATGAAGTCATCACTTCGAAAACTTTACAGTCGCCATCATGAATTGGTTTACCATTACTGAATATCTGTGTCACAAATGATTACGCATACGTTCCGTTTGTCGTAATTACAATCCGACCATTTCCTCATTCATGACTTACCACCGAGTTATTAACAAGAGTAACACGACGGATGACACATGTGGAGTAGGAACTGCTTACCATTCCGCGGCACATGAGTTCATCTCTGATTTTAGTGTTGTTCGTGTTGTTCGAATGTTAGTTTTGTGTGTAGATCTTTGTTTCCATTGTGTTGTCTGTCCTTCTTTGATTTATGGCTTCTGATTACACCTTTGGTATCTTCAAAGGTTTTTTGTAATAGATTATATAACCAGCATAATATATTACCTTCTAGTAATCCTGGTCTCTACAAGACACAGGTGTATCAAACACCTTAGAGTGTGTTATGTTAGTTTATCACTATTAATTAGATGATTACAGGTGTAGTAATATAACGTCATTATAACATAAAATATTACCTTCTAGTAATCCTAGTCTTCTACAAGACACACGCGTATCAAACACCTTAGAGTGTGTTATGTTAGTTTATCACTATTAATTAGATGATTACAGGTGTAGTAATATAACGTCATTATAACATAACATATTACCTTCTAGTAATCCTAGTATTCTACAAGACACACCTGTATCAAACACCTTGGAGTGTGTTGTGTTAGTTTATCACTATTAATTAGATGATTACAGGTGTAGTGATATAACGTTATTATAACATAAAATATTACCTTCTAGTAATCCTGGTCTTCTACAAGACATACGTGTATCAAACACCTTGGAGTGTGTTATGTTAGTTTATCACTATTAATTAGATGATTACAGGTGTAGTAATATAACGTCATTATAACATAAAATATTACCTTCTAGTAATCCTAGTCTTCTACAAGACACACGTGTATCAAACACCTTAGAGCGTGTTATGTTAGTTTATCACCATTAATTAGATGACTACAGGTGTAATATAACGTCATTATAGCATAAAATATTACCTTCTAGTAATCCTGGTAGTCTACAAGACACACGCGTATCAAACACCTTGGAGTGTGTTATGTTAGTTTATCACTATTAATTAGAAGATTACAGGTGTAGTAATGTAACGTCATTATAACATAAAATATTACCTTCTAGTAATCTTGGTCGTCTACAAGACACACGTGTATCAAACATCTTGGAGTGTGTTATGTTAGTTTATCACTATTAATTAGATGAGTACAGGTGTAGTAATATAACGTCATTATAACATAAAATATTACCTTCTAGTAATCCTGGTCGTCTACAAGACACACGTGTATCAAACACCTTGGAGTGTGTTATGTTAGTTTATCACTATTAATTAGATGATTGCAGGTGTAATATAGCGTCATTATAGCATAAAATATTACCTTCTAGTAATCCTGGTTGTCTACAAGACACACGTGTATCAAACACCTTGGAGTGTGTTATGTTAGTTTATAACTATTAATTAGATGATTACAGGTGTAGTAATATAACGTTATTATAACATAAAATATTACCTTCTAGTAATCCTAGTCTTCTACAAGACACACCTGTATCAAACACCTTGGAGTGTGTTATGTTAGTTTATCACTATTAATTAGATGATTACAAGTGTAGTAATATAACGTTATTATAACATAAAATATTACCTTCTAGTAATCCTAGCCTTCTACAAGACACACGTGTATCAAACACTTTGGAGTGTGTTATGTTAGTTTATCACTATTAATTAGATGATTACAGGTGTAGTAATATAACGTTATTATAGCATAAAATATTACCTTCTAGTAATCCTGGTCGTCTTCAGGACACACCTGTATCAAACACCTTGGAGTGTGTTATGTTAGTTTATCACTATTAATTAGATGATTACAGGTGTAATATAACGTTATTATAACATAAAATATTACCTTCTAGTAATCCTGGTCGTCTACAAGACACACGTATATCAAACACCTTAGAGTGTGTTATGTTAGTTTATCACTATTAATTAGATGATTACAGGTGTAGTAATATAACGTTATTATAACATAAAATATTACCTTCTATTAATCCTAGTCTTCTACAAGACACACCTGTCTCAAACACCTTGGAGTGTGTTATGTTAGTTTATCACTATTAATTAGATGATTACAGGTGTAGTAATATAACGTTATTATAACATAAAATATTACCTTCTAGTAATCCTGGTCGTCTACAAGACACACGTGTATCAAACACCTTGGAGTGTGTTATGTTAGTTTATCACTATTAATTAGATGACTACAGGCGTAGTAATATAACGTCATTATAACATAAAATATTACCTTCTAGTAATCCTGGTCGTCTACAAGACACACGTGTATCAAACACTTTGGAGTGTGTTATGTTAGTTTATCACTATTAATTAGATGATCACAGGTGTAATATAACGTCATTATAACATAACATATTACCTTCTAGTAATCCTGGTCGTCTACAAGACACACGTATATCAAACCCCTTGGAGTGTGTTATGTTAGTTTATCACTATTCATTAGATGATTACAGGTGTAATATAACGTCATTATAACATAAAATATTACCTTCTAGTAATTCTAGTCTTCTACAAGACACACGTATATCAAACACCTTGGAGTGTGTTATGTTAGTTTATCACTATTAATTAGATGATGACAGGTGTAATATAACGTCATTATAACATAAAATATTACCCTCTAGTAATCCTGGTCATCTACAAGACACACCTGTATCAAACACCTTAGAGTGTGTTATGTTAGTTTATCACTATTAATTAGATGATTACAGGTGTAGTAATATAACGTCATTATAACATAACATATTACCTTCTAGTAATCCTAGTCTTCTACAAGACACTCCTGTATCAAGCACCTTGGAGTGTGTTGTGTTAGTTTATCACTATTAATTAGATGATTACAGGTGTAGTGATATAACGTTATTATAACATAAAATATTACCTTCTAGTAATCCTGGTCGTCTACAAGACACACGTGTATCAAACACTTTGGAGTGTGTTATGTTAGTTTATCACTATTAATTAGATGATCACAGGTGTAATATAACGTCATTATAACATAAAATATTACCTTCTAGTAATCCTGGTCGTCTACAAGACACACGTATATCAAACACCTTGGAGTGTGTTATGTTAGTTTATCACTATTAATTAGATGATTACAGGTGTAATATAACGTCATTATAACATAAAATATTACCTTCTAGTAATCCTAGTCTTCTACAAGACACACGTATATCAAACACCTTGGAGTGTGTTATGTTAGTTTATCACTATTAATTAGATGATGACAGGTGTAATATAACGTCATTATAACATAAAATATTACCCTCTAGTAATCCTGGTCATCTACAAGACACACGTGTATCAAACACCTTAGAGTGTGTTATGTTAGTTTATCACTATTAATTAGATGATTACAGGTGTAGTAATATAACGTCATTATAACATAACATATTACCTTCTAGTAATCCTAGTCTTCTACAAGACACTCCTGTATCAAGCACCTTGGAGTGTGTTGTGTTAGTTTATCACTATTAATTAGATGATTACAGGTGTAGTGATATAACGTTATTATAACATAAAATATTACCTTCTAGTAATCCTGGTCTTCTACAAGACATACGTGTATCAAACACCTTGGAGTGTGTTATGTTAGTTTATCACTATTAATTAGATGATTACAGGTGTAGTAATATAACGTCACTATAACATAAAATATTACCTTCTAGTAATCCTAGTCTTCTACAAGAAACACGTGTATCAAACACCTTCGAGCGTGTTATGTTAGTTTATCACCATTAATTAGATGACAACAGGTGTAATATAACGTCATTATAGCATAAAATATTACCTTCTAGTAATCCTGGTCGTCTACAAGACACACCTGTATCAAACACCTTGGAGTGTGTTATGTTAGTTTATCACTATTAATTAGATGATTACAGGTGTAGTAATGTAACGTCATTATAACATAAAATATTACCTTCTAGTAATCTTGGTCGTATACAAGACACACTTGTATCCAACACCTTGGAGTGTGTTATGTTAGTTTATCACTATTAATTAGATGATTACAGGTGTAGTAATATAACGTCATTATAGCATAAAATATTACCTTCTAGTAATCCTGGTCGTCTACAAGACACACGTGTATCAAACACCTTGGAGTGTGTTATGTTAGTTTATCACTATTAATTAGATGATTACAGGTGTAATATATCGTCATTATAACATAAAATATTACCTTCTAGTAATCCTGGTTGTCTACAAGACACACGTATATCAAACACCTTGGAGTGTGTTATGTTAGTTTATCACTATTAATTAGATGATTACAGGTGTAGTAATATAACGTTATTATAACATAAAATATTACCTTCTAGTAATCCTAGTCTTCTACAAGACACACCTGTATCAAACACCTTGGAGTGTGTTATGTTAGTTTATCACTATTAATTAGATGATTACAGGTGTAATAATATAACGTTATTATAACATAAAATATTACCTTCTAGTAATCCTAGTCTTCTACAAGACACACGTATATCAAACACCTTAGAGTGTGTTATGTTAGTTTATCACTATTAACTAGATGATTACAGGTGTAATAATATAACGTTATTATAACATAAAATATTACCTTCTAGTAATCCTAGTCTTCTACAAGACACACGTGTATCAAACACTTTGGAGTGTGTTATGTTAGTTTATCACTATTAATTAGATGATCACAGGTGTAATATAACGTCATTATAACATAAAATATTACCTTCTAGTAATCCTAGTCGTCTACAAGACACACGTATATCAAACACCTTGGAGTGTGTTATGTTAGTTTATCACTATTAATTAGATGATTACAGGTGTAATATAACGTCATTATAACATAAAATATTACCTTCTAGTAATCCTAGTCTTCTACAAGACACACGTATATCAAACACCTTGGAGTGTGTTATGTTAGTTTATCACTATTAATTAGATGATGACAGGTGTAATATAACGTCATTATAACATAAAATATTACCCTCTAGTAATCCTGGTCATCTACAAGACACACGTGTATCAAACACCTTAGAGTGTGTTATGTTAGTTTATCACTATTAATTAGATGATTACAGGTGTAGTAATATAACGTCATTATAACATAACATATTACCTTCTAGTAATCCTAGTCTTCTACAAGACACTCCTGTATCAAGCACCTTGGAGTGTGTTGTGTTAGTTTATCACTATTAATTAGATGATTACAGGTGTAGTGATATAACGTTATTATAACATAAAATATTACCTTCTAGTAATCCTGGTCTTCTACAAGACATACGTGTATCAAACACCTTGGAGTGTGTTATGTTAGTTTATCACTATTAATTAGATGATTACAGGTGTAGTAATATAACGTCACTATAACATAAAATATTACCTTCTAGTAATCCTAGTCTTCTACAAGAAACACGTGTATCAAACACCTTCGAGCGTGTTATGTTAGTTTATCACCATTAATTAGATGACAACAGGTGTAATATAACGTCATTATAGCATAAAATATTACCTTCTAGTAATCCTGGTCGTCTACAAGACACACCTGTATCAAACACCTTGGAGTGTGTTATGTTAGTTTATCACTATTAATTAGATGATTACAGGTGTAGTAATGTAACGTCATTATAACATAAAATATTACCTTCTAGTAATCTTGGTCGTATACAAGACAAACTTGTATCCAACACCTTGGAGTGTGTTATGTTAGTTTATCACTATTAATTAGATGATTACAGGTGTAGTAATATAACGTCATTATAGCATAAAATATTACCTTCTAGTAATCCTGGTCGTCTACAAGACACACGTGTATCAAACACCTTGGAGTGTGTTATGTTAGTTTATCACTATTAATTAGATGATTACAGGTGTAATATATCGTCATTATAACATAAAATATTACCTTCTAGTAATCCTGGTTGTCTACAAGACACACGTATATCAAACACCTTGGAGTGTGTTATGTTAGTTTATCACTATTAATTAGATGATTACAGGTGTAGTAATATAACGTTATTATAACATAAAATATTACCTTCTAGTAATCCTAGTCTTCTACAAGACACACCTGTATCAAACACCTTGGAGTGTGTTATGTTAGTTTATCACTATTAATTAGATGATTACAAGTGTAGTAATATTACGTTATTATAACATAAAATATTACCTTCTAGTAATCCTGGTCGTCTACAAGACACACGTATATCAAACACCTTAGAGTGTGTTATGTTAGTTTATCACTATTAACTAGATGATTACAGGTGTAATAATATAACGTTATTATAACATAAAATATTACCTTCTAGTAATCCTAGTCTTCTACAAGACACACGTATATCAAACACCTTGGAGTGTGTTATGTTACTTTATCACTATTAATTAGATGATTACAGGTGTAATATAACGTCATTATAACATAAAATATTACCTTCTAGTAATCCTAGTCTTCTACAAGACCCACGTGTATCAAACACCTTGGAGTGGGTTATGTTAGTTTATCACTATTAATTAGATGATTACATGTGTAGTAATATAACGTCATTATAACATAAAATATTACCTTCTAGTAATCCTGGTCGTCTACAAGACACACGTGTATCAAACACTTTGGAGTGTGTTATGTTAGTTTATCACTATTAATTAGATGATTACAGGTGTAATATAACGTCATTATAACATTAAATATTACCTTCTAGTAATCCTGGTCGTCTACAAGACACACGTATATCAAACACCTTGGAGTGTGTTATGTTAGTTTATCACTATTAATTAGATGATTACAGGTGTAATATAACGTCATTATAACATAAAATATTACCTTCTAGTAATCCTAGTCTTCTACAAGACACACGTATATCAAACACCTTGGAGTGTGTTATGTTAGTTTATCACTATTAATTAGATGATTACAGGTGTAATATAACGTCATTATAACATAAAATATTACCTTCTAGTAATCCTAGTCTTCTACAAGACCCACGTGTATCAAACACCTTGGAGTGTGTTATGTTAGTTTATCACTATTAATTACATGATTACAGGTGTACTATAATGTCATTATAACATAAGATATTACCTTCTAGTAATCCTAGTCTTCTACAAGACACACCTGTATCAAACACCTTGGAGTGTGTTATGTTAGTTTATCACTATTAATTAGATGATTACAGGTGTAATATAACGTCATTATAACATAAAATATTACCTTCTAGTAATCCTAGTCTTCTACAAGACCCACGTGTATCAAGCACCTTGGAGTGTGTTATGTTAGTTTATCACTATTAATTAGATGATTACAGGTGTACTATAATGTCATTATAACATAAGATATTACCTTCTAGTAATCCTAGTCTTCCACAAGACACACCTGTATCAAACACCTTGGAGTGTGTTATGTTAGTTTATCACTATTAATTAGATGATTACAGGTGTAGTAATATAACGTTATTATGACATAAAATATTACCTTCTAGTAATCCTAGTCTTCTACAAGACACACCTGTATCAAACAGCTTGGAGTGTGTTATGTTAGTTTATCACTATTAATTAGATGATTATAGGTGTAGTAATATAACGTTATTATAACATAAAATATTACCTTCTAGTAATCCTAATCTTCTACAAGACACACGTGTATCAAACACCTTGGAGTGTGTTATGTTAGTTTATCACTATTGATTAGATGATTACAGGTGTAGTAATATAACGTTATTATAACATAAAATATTACCTTCTAGTAATCCTGGTCTTCTACAAGACATACGTGTATCAAACACCTTGGAGTGTGTTATGTTAGTTTATCACTATTAATTAGATGATTACAGGTGTAGTAATATAACGTCACTATAACATAAAATATTACCTTCTAGTAATCCTAGTCTTCTACAAGAAACACGTGTATCAAACACCTTCGAGCGTGTTATGTTAGTTTATCACCATTAATTAGATGACAACAGGTGTAATATAACGTCATTATAGCATAAAATATTACCTTTTAGTAATCCTGGTCGTCTACAAGACACACCTGTATCAAACACCTTGGAGTGTGTTATGTTAGTTTATCACTATTAATTAGATGATTACAGGTGTAGTAATGTAACGTCATTATAACATAAAATATTACCTTCTAGTAATCTTGGTCGTATACAAGACACACTTGTATCCAACACCTTGGAGTGTGTTATGTTAGTTTATCACTATTAATTAGATGATTACAGGTGTAGTAATATAACGTCATTATAGCATAAAATATTACCTTCTAGTAATCCTGGTCGTCTACAAGACACACGTGTATCAAACACCTTGGAGTGTGTTATGTTAGTTTATCACTATTAATTAGATGATTACAGGTGTAATATATCGTCATTATAACATAAAATATTACCTTCTAGTAATCCTGGTTGTCTACAAGACACACGTGTATCAAACACCTTGGAGTGTGTTATGTTAGTTTATCACTATTAATTAGATGATTACAGGTGTAGTAATATAACGTTATTATAACATAAAATATTACCTTCTAGTAATCCTAGTCTTCTACAAGACACACCTGTATCAAACACCTTGGAGTGTGTTATGTTAGTTTATCACTATTAATTAGATGATTACAAGTGTAGTAATATAACGTTATTATAACATAAAATATTACCTTCTAGTAATCCTGGTCGTCTACAAGACACACGTATATCAAACACCTTAGAGTGTGTTATGTTAGTTTATCACTATTAATTAGATGATTACAGGTGTAATAATATAACGTTATTATAACATAAAATATTACCTTCTAGTAATCCTAGTCTTCTACAAGACACACGTGTATCAAACACCTTGGAGTGTGTTATGTTAGTTTATCACTATTAATTAGATGATTACAGGTGTAATATAACGTCATTATAACATAAAATATTACCTTCTAGTAATCCTAGTCTTCTACAAGAAACACGTGTATCAAACACCTTCGAGCGTGTTATGTTAGTTTATCACCATTAATTAGATGACAACAGGTGTAATATAACGTCATTATAGCATAAAATATTACCTTTTAGTAATCCTGGTCGTCTACAAGACACACCTGTATCAAACAGCTTGGAGTGTGTTATGTTAGTTTATCACTATTAATTAGATGATTATAGGTGTAGTAATATAACGTTATTATAACATAAAATATTACCTTCTAGTAATCCTAATCTTCTACAAGACACACGTGTATCAAACACCTTGGAGTGTGTTATGTTAGTTTATCACTATTGATTAGATGATTACAGGTGTAGTAATATAACGTTATTATAACATAAAATATTACCTTCTAGTAATCCTGGTCTTCTACAAGACATACGTGTATCAAACACCTTGGAGTGTGTTATGTTAGTTTATCACTATTAATTAGATGATTACAGGTGTAGTAATATAACGTCACTATAACATAAAATATTACCTTCTAGTAATCCTAGTCTTCTACAAGAAACACGTGTATCAAACACCTTCGAGCGTGTTATGTTAGTTTATCACCATTAATTAGATGACAACAGGTGTAATATAACGTCATTATAGCATAAAATATTACCTTTTAGTAATCCTGGTCGTCTACAAGACACACCTGTATCAAACACCTTGGAGTGTGTTATGTTAGTTTATCACTATTAATTAGATGATTACAGGTGTAGTAATGTAACGTCATTATAACATAAAATATTACCTTCTAGTAATCTTGGTCGTATACAAGACACACTTGTATCCAACACCTTGGAGTGTGTTATGTTAGTTTATCACTATTAATTAGATGATTACAGGTGTAGTAATATAACGTCATTATAGCATAAAATATTACCTTCTAGTAATCCTGGTCGTCTACAAGACACACGTGTATCAAACACCTTGGAGTGTGTTATGTTAGTTTATCACTATTAATTAGATGATTACAGGTGTAATATATCGTCATTATAACATAAAATATTACCTTCTAGTAATCCTGGTTGTCTACAAGACACACGTGTATCAAACACCTTGGAGTGTGTTATGTTAGTTTATCACTATTAATTAGATGATTACAGGTGTAGTAATATAACGTTATTATAACATAAAATATTACCTTCTAGTAATCCTAGTCTTCTACAAGACACACCTGTATCAAACACCTTGGAGTGTGTTATGTTAGTTTATCACTATTAATTAGATGATTACAAGTGTAGTAATATAACGTTATTATAACATAAAATATTACCTTCTAGTAATCCTGGTCGTCTACAAGACACACGTATATCAAACACCTTAGAGTGTGTTATGTTAGTTTATCACTATTAATTAGATGATTACAGGTGTAATAATATAACGTTATTATAACATAAAATATTACCTTCTAGTAATCCTAGTCTTCTACAAGACACACGTGTATCAAACACCTTGGAGTGTGTTATGTTAGTTTATCACTATTAATTAGATGATTACATGTGTAGTAATATAACGTCATTATAACATAAAATATTACCTTCTAGTAATCTGGTCGTCTACAAGACACACGTGTATCAAACACTTTGGAGTGTGTTATGTTAGTTTATCACTATTAATTAGATGATTACAGGTGTAATATAACGTCATTATAACATTAAATATTACCTTCTAGTAATCCTGGTCGTCTACAAGACACACGTATATCAAACACCTTGGAGTGTGTTATGTTAGTTTATCACTATTAATTAGATGATTACAGGTGTAGTAATGTAACGTCATTATAACATAAAATATTACCTTCTAGTAATCTTGGTCGTATACAAGACACACTTGTATCCAACACCTTGGAGTGTGTTATGTTAGTTTATCACTATTAATTAGATGATTACAGGTGTAGTAATATAACGTCATTATAGCATAAAATATTACCTTCTAGTAATCCTGGTCGTCTACAAGACACACGTGTATCAAACACCTTGGAGTGTGTTATGTTAGTTTATCACTATTAATTAGATGATTACAGGTGTAATATATCGTCATTATAACATAAAATATTACCTTCTAGTAATCCTGGTTGTCTACAAGACACACGTGTATCAAACACCTTGGAGTGTGTTATGTTAGTTTATCACTATTAATTAGATGATTACAGGTGTAGTAATATAACGTTATTATAACATAAAATATTACCTTCTAGTAATCCTAGTCTTCTACAAGACACACCTGTATCAAACACCTTGGAGTGTGTTATGTTAGTTTATCACTATTAATTAGATGATTACAAGTGTAGTAATATAACGTTATTATAACATAAAATATTACCTTCTAGTAATCCTGGTCGTCTACAAGACACACGTATATCAAACACCTTAGAGTGTGTTATGTTAGTTTATCACTATTAATTAGATGATTACAGGTGTAATAATATAACGTTATTATAACATAAAATATTACCTTCTAGTAATCCTAGTCTTCTACAAGACACACGTGTATCAAACACCTTGGAGTGTGTTATGTTAGTTTATCACTATTAATTAGATGATTACATGTGTAGTAATATAACGTCATTATAACATAAAATATTACCTTCTAGTAATCTGGTCGTCTACAAGACACACGTGTATCAAACACTTTGGAGTGTGTTATGTTAGTTTATCACTATTAATTAGATGATTACAGGTGTAATATAACGTCATTATAACATTAAATATTACCTTCTAGTAATCCTGGTCGTCTACAAGACACACGTATATCAAACACCTTGGAGTGTGTTATGTTAGTTTATCACTATTAATTAGATGATTACAGGTGTAATATAACGTCATTATAACATAAAATATTACCTTCTAGTAATCCTAGTCTTCTACAAGACACACGTATATCAAACACCTTGGAGTGTGTTATGTTAGTTTATCACTATTAATTAGATGATTACAGGTGTAATATAACGTCATTATAACATAAAATATTACCTTCTAGTAATCCTAGTCTTCTACAAGACCCACGTGTATCAAACACCTTGGAGTGTGTTATGTTAGTTTATCACTATTAATTAGATGATTACAGGTGTACTATAATGTCATTATAACATAAGATATTACCTTCTAGTAATCCTAGTCTTCTACAAGACACACCTGTATCAAACACCTTGGAGTGTGTTATGTTAGTTTATCACTATTAATTAGATGATTACAGGTGTAGTAATATAACGTTATTATGACATAAAATATTACCTTCTAGTAATCCTAGTCTTCTACAAGACACACCTGTATCAAACACCTTGGAGTGTGTTATGTTAGTTTATCACTATTAATTAGATGATTACAGGTGTAATATAACGTCATTATAACATAAAATATTACCTTCTAGTAATCCTAGTCTTCTACAAGACCCACGTGTATCAAGCACCTTGGAGTGTGTTATGTTAGTTTATCACTATTAATTAGATGATTACAGGTGTACTATAATGTCATTATAACATAAGATATTACCTTCTAGTAATCCTAGTCTTCCACAAGACACACCTGTATCAAACACCTTGGAGTGTGTTATGTTAGTTTATCACTATTAATTAGATGATTACAGGTGTAGTAATATAACGTTATTATGACATAACATATTACCTTCTAGTAATCCTAGTCTTCTACAAGACACACCTGTATCAAACAGCTTGGAGTGTGTTATGTTAGTTTATCACTATTAATTAGATGATTACAGGTGTAGTAATATAACGTTATTATAACATAAAATATTACCTTCTAGTAATCCTAATCTTCTACAAGACACACGTGTATCAAACACCTTGGAGTGTGTTATGTTAGTTTATCACTATTGATTAGATGATTACAGGTGTAGTAATATAACGTTATTATAACATAAAATATTACCTTCTAGTAATCCTGGTCGTCTACAAGACACACGTGTATCAAACACCTTAGAGTGTGTTATGTTAGTTTATCACTATTAATTAGATGATGACAGGTGTAATATAACGTCATAATAACATAAATTATTACCTTCTAGTAATCATGATCGTCTACAAGACACACGTATATCAAACACCTTAGAGTGTGTTATGTTAGTTTATCACTATTAATTAGATGATTACAGGTGTAGTAATATAACGTTATTATAACATAAAATATTACCTTCTAGTAATCCTAGTCTTCTACAAGACACCCTCTCTCAAACACCTTGGAGTGTGTTATGTTAGTTTATCACTATTAATTAGATGATTACAGGTGTAGTAATATAACGTTATTATAACATAAAATATTACCTTCTAGTAATGCTGGTCGTCTACAAGACACACGTGTATCAAACACCTTGGATTGTGTTATGTTAGTTTATCACTATTAATTAGATGATTACAGGTGTAGTAATATAACGTCATTATAACATAAAATATTACCTTCTAGTAATCCTGATCGTCTACAAGTCACACGTGTATCAAACACCTTAGAGTGTGTTATGCTAGTTTATCACTATTAATTAGATGATTACAGGTGTAGTAATATAACGTCATTATAACATAAAATATTACCTTCTAGTAATCCTGGTCCTCTACAAGACACACGTGTATCAAACACCTTGGAGTGTGTTATGTTAGTTTATCACTATTAATTAGATGATTACAGGTGTAATATAACGTCATTATAACATAACATATTACCTTCTAGTAATCCTGGTCGTCTACAAGACACACGTATATCAAACACCTTGGAGTGTGTTATGTTAGTTTATCATTATTAATTAGATGATTACAGGTGTAATATAACGTCATTATAACATAAAATATTACCTTCTAGTAATCCTAGTCTTCTACAAGACACACGTGTATCAAACACCTTGGAGTGTGTTATGTTAGTTTATCACTATTAATTAGATGATTACAGGTGTAGTAATATAACGTCATTATAACATAGCATATTACCTTCTAGTAATCCTAGTATTCTACAAGACACACCTGTATCAAACACCTTGGAGTGTGTTGTGTTAGTTTATCACTATTAATTAGATGATTACAGGTGTAGTGATATAACGTTATTATAACATAAAATATTACCTTCTAGTAATCCTGGTCTTCTACAAGACACACGTGTATCAAACACCTTAGAGCGTGTTATGTTAGTTTATCACCATTAATTAGATGACTACAGGTGTAATATAACGTCATTATAGCATAAAATATTACCTTCTAGTAATCCTGGTAGTCTACAAGACACACCTGTATCAAACACCTTGGAGTGTGTTATGTTAGTTTATCACTATTAATTAGAAGATTACAGGTGTAGTAATGTAACGTCATTATAACATAAAATATTACCTTCTAGTAATCTTGGTCGTCTACAAGACACACGTGTATCAAACATCTTGGAGTGTGTTATGTTAGTTTATCACTATTAATTAGATGAGTACAGGTGTAGTAATATAACGTCATTATAACATAAAATATTACCTTCTAGTAATCCTGGTCGTCTACAAGACACACGTATATCAAACACCTTAGAGTGTGTTATGTTAGTTTATCACTATTAATTAGATGATTACAGGTGTAGTAATATAACGTTATTATTACATAAAATATTACCTTCTAGTAATCCTAGTCTTCTACAAGACACCCTCTCTCAAACACCTTGGAGTGTGTTATGTTAGTTTATCACTATTAATTAGATGATTACAGGTGTAGTAATATAACGTTATTATAACATAAAATATTACCTTCTAGTAATGCTGGTCGTCTACAAGACACACGTGTATCAAACACCTTGGATTGTGTTATGTTAGTTTATCACTATTAATTAGATGATTACAGGTGTAGTAATATAACGTCATTATAACATAAAATATTACCTTCTAGTAATCCTGATCGTCTACAAGTCACACGTGTATCAAACACCTTAGAGTGTGTTATGCTAGTTTATCACTATTAATTAGATGATTACAGGTGTAGTAATATAACGTCATTATAACATAAAATATTACCTTCTAGTAATCCTGGTCCTCTACAAGACACACGTGTATCAAACACCTTGGAGTGTGTTATGTTAGTTTATCACTATTAATTAGATGATTACAGGTGTAATATAACGTCATTATAACATAACATATTACCTTCTAGTAATCCTGGTCGTCTACAAGACACACGTATATCAAACACCTTGGAGTGTGTTATGTTAGTTTATCATTATTAATTAGATGATTACAGGTGTAATATAACGTCATTATAACATAAAATATTACCTTCTAGTAATCCTAGTCTTCTACAAGACACACGTGTATCAAACACCTTGGAGTGTGTTATGTTAGTTTATCACTATTAATTAGATGATTACAGGTGTAGTAATATAACGTCATTATAACATAGCATATTACCTTCTAGTAATCCTAGTATTCTACAAGACACACCTGTATCAAACACCTTGGAGTGTGTTGTGTTAGTTTATCACTATTAATTAGATGATTACAGGTGTAGTGATATAACGTTATTATAACATAAAATATTACCTTCTAGTAATCCTGGTCTTCTACAAGACACACGTGTATCAAACACCTTAGAGCGTGTTATGTTAGTTTATCACCATTAATTAGATGACTACAGGTGTAATATAACGTCATTATAGCATAAAATATTACCTTCTAGTAATCCTGGTAGTCTACAAGACACACCTGTATCAAACACCTTGGAGTGTGTTATGTTAGTTTATCACTATTAATTAGAAGATTACAGGTGTAGTAATGTAACGTCATTATAACATAAAATATTACCTTCTAGTAATCTTGGTCGTCTACAAGACACACGTGTATCAAACATCTTGGAGTGTGTTATGTTAGTTTATCACTATTAATTAGATGAGTACAGGTGTAGTAATATAACGTCATTATAACATAAAATATTACCTTCTAGTAATCCTGGTCGTCTACAAGACACACGTATATCAAACACCTTAGAGTGTGTTATGTTAGTTTATCACTATTAATTAGATGATTACAGGTGTAGTAATATAACGTTATTATTACATAAAATATTACCTTCTAGTAATCCTAGTCTTCTACAAGACACCCTCTCTCAAACACCTTGGAGTGTGTTATGTTAGTTTATCACTATTAATTAGATGATTACAGGTGTAGTAATATAACGTTATTATAACATAAAATATTACCTTCTAGTAATGCTGGTCGTCTACAAGACACACGTGTATCAAACACCTTGGATTGTGTTATGTTAGTTTATCACTATTAATTAGATGATTACAGGTGTAGTAATATAACGTCATTATAACATAAAATATTACCTTCTAGTAATCCTGATCGTCTACAAGTCACACGTGTATCAAACACCTTAGAGTGTGTTATGCTAGTTTATCACTATTAATTAGATGATTACAGGTGTAGTAATATAACGTCATTATAACATAAAATATTACCTTCTAGTAATCCTGGTCCTCTACAAGACACACGTGTATCAAACACCTTGGAGTGTGTTATGTTAGTTTATCACTATTAATTAGATAATTACAGGTGTAATATAACGTCATTATAACATAACATATTACCTTCTAGTAATCCTGGTCGTCTACAAGACACACGTATATCAAACACCTTGGAGTGTGTTATGTTAGTTTATCATTATTAATTAGATGATTACAGGTGTAATATAACGTCATTATAACATAAAATATTACCTTCTAGTAATCCTAGTCTTCTACAAGACACACGTGTATCAAACACCTTAGAGCGTGTTATGTTAGTTTATCACCATTAATTAGATGACTACAGGTGTAATATAACGTCATTATAGCATAAAATATTACCTTCTAGTAATCCTGGTCGTCTACAAGACACACCTGTATCAAACACCTTGGAGTGTGTTATGTTAGTTTATCACTATTAATTAGAAGATTACAGGTGTAGTAATGTAACGTCATTATAACATAAAATATTACCTTCTAGTAATCCTAGTATTCTACAAGACACACCTGTATCAAACACCTTGGAGTGTGTTGTGTTAGTTTATCACTATTAATTAGATGATTACAGGTGTAGTGATATAACGTTATTATAGCATAAAATATTACCTTCTAGTAATCCTGGTCTTCTACAAGACATACGTGTATCAAACACCTTGGAGTGTGTTATGTTAGTTTATCACTATTAATTAGATGATTACAGGTGTAGTAATATAACGTCATTATAACATAAAATATTACCTTCTAGTAATCCTAGTCTTCTACAAGACACACGTGTATCAAACACCTTAGAGCGTGTTATGTTAGTTTATCACCATTAATTAGATGACTACAGGTGTAATATAACGTCATTATAGCATAAAATATTACCTTCTAGTAATCCTGGTAGTCTACAAGACACACCTGTATCAAACACCTTGGAGTGTGTTATGTTAGTTTATCACTATTAATTAGAAGATTACAGGTGTAGTAATGTAACGTCATTATAACATAAAATATTACCTTCTAGTAATCTTGGTCGTCTACAAGACACACGTGTATCAAACATCTTGGAGTGTGTTATGTTAGTTTATCACTATTAATTAGATGAGTACAGGTGTAGTAATATAACGTCATTATAACATAAAATATTACCTTCTAGTAATCCTGGTCGTCTACAAGACACACGTGTATCAAACACCTTGGAGTGTGTTATGTTAGTTTATCACTATTAATTAGATGATTACAGGTGTAATATAGCGTCATTATAGCATAAAATATTACCTTCTAGTAATCCTGGTTGTCTACAAGACACACGTGTATCAAACACCTTGGAGTGTGTTATGTTAGTTTATAACTATTAATTAGATGATTACAGGTGTAGTAATATAACGTTATTATAACATAAAATATTACCTTCTAGTAATCCTAGTCTTCTACAAGACACACCTGTATCAAACACCTTGGAGTGTGTTATGATAGTTTATCACTATTAATTAGATGATTACAAGTGTAGTAATATAACGTTATTATAACATAAAATATTACCTTCTAGTAATCCTAGCCTTCTACAAGACACACGTGTATCAAACACTTTGGAGTGTGTTATGTTAGTTTATCACTATTAATTAGATGATTACAGGTGTAGTAATATAACGTTATTATAGCATAAAATATTACCTTCTAGTAATCCTGGTCGTCTTCAGGACACACCTGTATCAAACACCTTGGAGTGTGTTATGTTAGTTTATCACTATTAATTAGATGATTACAGGTGTAATATAACGTTATTATAACATAAAATATTACCTTCTAGTAATCCTGGTCGTCTACAAGACACACGTGTATCAAACACCTTAGAGTGTGTTATGTTAGTTTATCACTATTAATTAGATGATTACAGGTGTAGTAATATAACGTTATTATAACATAAAATATTACCTTCTATTAATCCTAGTCTTCTACAAGACACACCTGTCTCAAACACCTTGGAGTGTGTTATGTTAGTTTATCACTATTAATTAGATGATTACAGGTGTAGTAATATAACGTTATTATAACATAAAATATTACCTTCTAGTAATCCTGGTCGTCTACAAGACACACGTGTATCAAACACCTTGGAGTGTGTTATGTTAGTTTATCACTATTAATTAGATGACTACAGGCGTAGGAATATAACGTCATTATAACATAAAATATTACCTTCTAGTAATCCTGGTCGTCTACAAGACACACGTGTATCAAACTCTTTGGAGTGCGTTATGTTAGTTTATCACTATTAATTAGATGATCACAGGTGTAATATAACGTCATTATAACATAAAATATTACCTTCTAGTAATCCTGGTCGTCTACAAGACACACGTATATCAAACACCTTGGAGTGTGTTATGTTAGTTTATCACTATTCATTAGATGATTACAGGTGTAATATAACGTCATTATAACATAAAATATTACCTTCTAGTAATCCTAGTCTTCTACAAGACACACGTATATCAAACACCTTGGAGTGTGTTATGTTAGTTTATCACTATTAATTAGATGATGACAGGTGAAATATAACGTCATTATAACATAAAATATTACCCTCTAGTAATCCTGGTCATCTACAAGACACACCTGTATCAAACACCTTAGAGTGTGTTATGTTAGTTTATCACTATTAATTAGATGATTACAGGTGTAGTAATATAACGTCATTATAACATAACATATTACCTTCTAGTAATCCTAGTCTTCTACAAGACACTCCTGTATCAAGCACCTTGGAGTGTGTTGTGTTAGTTTATCACTATTAATTAGATGATTACAGGTGTAGTGATATAACGTTATTATAACATAAAATATTACCTTCTAGGAATCCTGGTCGTCTACAAGACACACGTGTATCAAACACCTTGGAGTGTGTTATGTTAGTTTATCACTATTAATTAGATGATTACAGGTGTAATATAGCGTCATTATAGCATAAAATATTACCTTCTAGTAATCCTGGTTGTCTACAAGACACACGTGTATCAAACACCTTGGAGTGTGTTATGTTAGTTTATAACTATTAATTAGATGATTACAGGTGTAGTAATATAACGTTATTATAACATAAAATATTACCTTCTAGTAATCCTAGTCTTCTACAAGACACACCTGTATCAAACACCTTGGAGTGTGTTATGATAGTTTATCACTATTAATTAGATGATTACAAGTGTAGTAATATAACGTTATTATAACATAAAATATTACCTTCTAGTAATCCTAGCCTTCTACAAGACACACGTGTATCAAACACTTTGGAGTGTGTTATGTTAGTTTATCACTATTAATTAGATGATTACAGGTGTAGTAATATAACGTTATTATAGCATAAAATATTACCTTCTAGTAATCCTGGTCGTCTTCAGGACACACCTGTATCAAACACCTTGGAGTGTGTTATGTTAGTTTATCACTATTAATTAGATGATTACAGGTGTAATATAACGTTATTATAACATAAAATATTACCTTCTAGTAATCCTGGTCGTCTACAAGACACACGTGTATCAAACACCTTAGAGTGTGTTATGTTAGTTTATCACTATTAATTAGATGATTACAGGTGTAGTAATATAACGTTATTATAACATAAAATATTACCTTCTATTAATCCTAGTCTTCTACAAGACACACCTGTCTCAAACACCTTGGAGTGTGTTATGTTAGTTTATCACTATTAATTAGATGATTACAGGTGTAGTAATATAACGTTATTATAACATAAAATATTACCTTCTAGTAATCCTGGTCGTCTACAAGACACACGTGTATCAAACACCTTGGAGTGTGTTATGTTAGTTTATCACTATTAATTAGATGACTACAGGCGTAGTAATATAACGTCATTATAACATAAAATATTACCTTCTAGTAATCCTGGTCGTCTACAAGACACACGTGTATCAAACACTTTGGAGTGCGTTATGTTAGTTTATCACTATTAATTAGATGATCACAGGTGTAATATAACGTCATTATAACATAAAATATTACCTTCTAGTAATCCTGGTCGTCTACAAGACACACGTATATCAAACACCTTGGAGTGTGTTATGTTAGTTTATCACTATTCATTAGATGATTACAGGTGTAATATAACGTCATTATAACATAAAATATTACCTTCTAGTAATCCTAGTCTTCTACAAGACACACGTATATCAAACACCTTGGAGTGTGTTATGTTAGTTTATCACTATTAATTAGATGATGACAGGTGAAATATAACGTCATTATAACATAAAATATTACCCTCTAGTATTCCTGGTCATCTACAAGACACACCTGTATCAAACACCTTAGAGTGTGTTATGTTAGTTTATCACTATTAATTAGATGATTACAGGTGTAGTAATATAACGTCATTATAACATAACATATTACCTTCTAGTAATCCTAGTCTTCTACAAGACACTCCTGTATCAAGCACCTTGGAGTGTGTTGTGTTAGTTTATCACTATTAATTAGATGATTACAGGTGTAGTGATATAACGTTATTATAACATAAAATATTACCTTCTAGTAATCCTGGTCGTCTACAAGACACACGTGTATCAAACACTTTGGAGTGTGTTATGTTAGTTTATCACTATTAATTAGATGATCACAGGTGTAATATAACGTCATTATAACATAAAATATTACCTTCTAGTAATCCTGGTCGTCTACAAGACACACGTATATCAAACACCTTGGAGTGTGTTATGTTAGTTTATCACTATTAATTAGATGATTACAGGTGTAATATAACGTCATTATAACATAAAATATTACCTTCTAGTAATCCTAGTCTTCTACAAGACACACGTATATCAAACACCTTGGAGTGTGTTATGTTAGTTTATCACTATTCATTAGATGATGACAGGTGTAATATAACGTCATTATAACATAAATTATTACCCTCTAGTAATCCTGGTCATCTACAAGACACACGTGTATCAAACACCTTAGAGTGTGTTATGTTAGTTTATCACTATTAATTAGATGATTACAGGTGTAGTAATATAACGTCATTATAACATAACATATTACCTTCTAGTAATCCTAGTCTTCTACAAGACACTCCTGTATCAAGCACCTTGGAGTGTGTTGTGTTAGTTTATCACTATTAATTAGATGATTACAGGTGTAGTGATATAACGTTATTATAACATAAAATATTACCTTCTAGTAATCCTGGTCTTCTACAAGACATACGTGTATCAAACACCTTGGAGTGTGTTATGTTAGTTTATCACTATTAATTAGATGATTACAGGTGTAGTAATATAACGTCACTATAACATAAAATATTACCTTCTAGTAATCCTAGTCTTCTACAAGACACACGTGTATCAAACACCTTCGAGCGTGTTATGTTAGTTTATCACCATTAATTAGATGACAACAGGTGTAATATAACGTCATTATAGCATAAAATATTACCTTCTAGTAATCCTGGTCGTCTACAAGACACACCTGTATCAAACACCTTGGAGTGTGTTATGTTAGTTTATCACTATTAATTAGATGATTACAGGTGTAGTAATATAACGTCATTATAACATAAAATATTACCTTCTAGTAATCTTGGTCGTATACAAGACACACTTGTATCCAACACCTTGGAGTGTGTTATGTTAGTTTATCACTATTAATTAGATGATTACAGGTGTAGTAATATAACGTCATTATAGCATAAAATATTACCTTCTAGTAATCCTGGTCGTCTACAAGACACACGTGTATCAAACACCTTGGAGGGTGTTATGTTAGTTTATCACTATTAATTAGATGATTACAGGTGTAATATATCGTCATTATAACATAAAATATTACCTTCTAGTAATCCTGGTTGTCTACAAGACACACGTGTATCAAACACCTTGGAGTGTGTTATGTTAGTTTATCACTATTAATTAGATGATTACAGGTGTAGTAATATAACGTTATTATAACATAAAATATTACCTTCTAGTAATCCTAGTCTTCTACAAGACACACCTGTATCAAACACCTTGGAGTGTGTTATGTTAGTTTATCACTATTAATTAGATGATGACAGGTGTAATATAACGTCATTATAACATAAAATATTACCCTCTAGTAATCCTGGTCATCTACAAGACACACGTGTATCAAACACCTTAGAGTGTGTTATGTTAGTTTATCACTATTAATTAGATGATTACAGGTGTAGTAATATAACGTCATTATAACATAACATATTACCTTCTAGTAATCCTAGTCTTCTACAAGACACTCCTGTATCAAGCACCTTGGAGTGTGTTGTGTTAGTTTATCACTATTAATTAGATGATTACAGGTGTAGTGATATAACGTTATTATAACATAAAATATTACCTTCTAGTAATCCTGGTCTTCTACAAGACATACGTGTATCAAACACCTTGGAGTGTGTTATGTTAGTTTATCACTATTAATTAGATGATTACAGGTGTAGTAATATAACGTCACTATAACATAAAATATTACCTTCTAGTAATCCTAGTCTTCTACAAGACACACGTGTATCAAACACCTTCGAGCGTGTTATGTTAGTTTATCACCATTAATTAGATGACAACAGGTGTAATATAACGTCATTATAGCATAAAATATTACCTTCTAGTAATCCTGGTCGTCTACAAGACACACCTGTATCAAACACCTTGGAGTGTGTTATGTTAGTTTATCACTATTAATTAGATGATTACAGGTGTAGTAATGTAACGTCATTATAACATAAAATATTACCTTCTAGTAATCTTGGTCGTATACAAGACACACTTGTATCCAACACCTTGGAGTGTGTTATGTTAGTTTATCACTATTAATTAGATGATTACAGGTGTAGTAATATAACGTCATTATAGCATAAAATATTACCTTCTAGTAATCCTGGTCCTCTACAAGACACACGTGTATCAAACACCTTGGAGTGTGTTATGTTAGTTTATCACTATTAATTAGATGATTACAGGTGTAATATATCGTCATTATAACATAAAATATTACCTTCTAGTAATCCTGGTGGTCTACAAGACACCCGTGTATCAAACACCTTGGAGTGTGTTATGTTAGTTTATCACTATTAATTAGATGATTACAGGTGTAGTAATATAACGTTATTATAACATAAAATATTACCTTCTAGTAATCCTAGTCTTCTACAAGACACACGTGTATCAAACACCTTGGAGTGTGTTATGTTAGTTTATCACTATTAATTAGATGATTACAAGTGTAGTAATATAAAGTTATTATAACATAAAATATTACCTTCTAGTAATCCTGGTCGTCTACAAGACACACGTATATCAAACACCTTAGAGTGTGTTATGTTAGTTTATCACTATTAATTAGATGATTACAGGTGTAATAATATAACGTTATTATAACATAAAATATTACCTTCTAGTAATCCTAGTCTTCTACAAGACACACGTATATCAAACACCTTGGAGTGTGTTATGTTAGTTTATCACTATTAATTAGATGATTACAGGTGTAGTAATATAACGTTATTATAACATAAAATATTACCTTCTAGTAATCCTAGTCTTCTACAAGACACACCTGTATCAAACACCTTGGAGTGTGTTATGTTAGTTTATCACTATTAATTAGATGATGACAGGTGTAATATAACGTCATTATAACATAAAATATTACCCTCTAGTAATCCTGGTCATCTACAAGACACACGTGTATCAAACACCTTAGAGTGTGTTATGTTAGTTTATCACTATTAATTAGATGATTACAGGTGTAGTAATATAACGTCATTATAACATAAAATATTACCTTCTTGTAATCTTGGTCGTATACAAGACACACTTGTATCCAACACCTTGGAGTGTGTTATGTTAGTTTATCACTATTAATTAGATGATTACAGGTGTAGTAATATAACGTCATTATAGCATAAAATATTACCTTCTAGTAATCCTGGTCGTCTACAAGACACACGTGTATCAAACACCTTGGAGGGTGTTATGTTAGTTTATCACTATTAATTAGATGATTACAGGTGTAATATATCGTCATTATAACATAAAATATTACCTTCTAGTAATCCTGGTTGTCTACAAGACACACGTGTATCAAACACCTTGGAGTGTGTTATGTTAGTTTATCACTATTAATTAGATGATTACAGGTGTAGTAATATAACGTTATTATAACATAAAATATTACCTTCTAGTAATCCTAGTCTTCTACAAGACACACCTGTATCAAACACCTTGGAGTGTGTTATGTTAGTTTATCACTATTAATTAGATGATGACAGGTGTAATATAACGTCATTATAACATAAAATATTACCCTCTAGTAATCCTGGTCATCTACAAGACACACGTGTATCAAACACCTTAGAGTGTGTTATGTTAGTTTATCACTATTAATTAGATGATTACAGGTGTAGTAATATAACGTCATTATAACATAACATATTACCTTCTAGTAATCCTAGTCTTCTACAAGACACTCCTGTATCAAGCACCTTGGAGTGTGTTGTGTTAGTTTATCACTATTAATTAGATGATTACAGGTGTAGTGATATAACGTTATTATAACATAAAATATTACCTTCTAGTAATCCTGGTCTTCTACAAGACATACGTGTATCAAACACCTTGGAGTGTGTTATGTTAGTTTATCACTATTAATTAGATGATTACAGGTGTAGTAATATAACGTCACTATAACATAAAATATTACCTTCTAGTAATCCTAGTCTTCTACAAGACACACGTGTATCAAACACCTTCGAGCGTGTTATGTTAGTTTATCACCATTAATTAGATGACAACAGGTGTAATATAACGTCATTATAGCATAAAATATTACCTTCTAGTAATCCTGGTCGTCTACAAGACACACCTGTATCAAACACCTTGGAGTGTGTTATGTTAGTTTATCACTATTAATTAGATGATTACAGGTGTAGTAATGTAACGTCATTATAACATAAAATATTACCTTCTAGTAATCTTGGTCGTATACAAGACACACTTGTATCCAACACCTTGGAGTGTGTTATGTTAGTTTATCACTATTAATTAGATGATTACAGGTGTAGTAATATAACGTCATTATAGCATAAAATATTACCTTCTAGTAATCCTGGTCCTCTACAAGACACACGTGTATCAAACACCTTGGAGTGTGTTATGTTAGTTTATCACTATTAATTAGATGATTACAGGTGTAATATATCGTCATTATAACATAAAATATTACCTTCTAGTAATCCTGGTGGTCTACAAGACACACGTGTATCAAACACCTTGGAGTGTCTTATGTTAGTTTATCACTATTAATTAGATGATTACAGGTGTAGTAATATAACGTTATTATAACATAAAATATTACCTTCTAGTAATCCTAGTCTTCTACAAGACACACCTGTATCAAACACCTTGGAGTGTGTTATGTTAGTTTATCACTATTAATTAGATGATTACAAGTGTAGTAATATAAAGTTATTATAACATAAAATATTACCTTCTAGTAATCCTGGTCGTCTACAAGACACACGTATATCAAACACCTTAGAGTGTGTTATGTTAGTTTATCACTATTAATTAGATGATTACAGGTGTAATAATATAACGTTATTATAACATAAAATATTACCTTCTAGTAATCCTAGTCTTCTACAAGACACACGTATATCAAACACCTTGGAGTGTGTTATGTTAGTTTATCACTATTAATTAGATGATTACAGGTGTAGTAATATAACGTTATTATAACATAAAATATTACCTTCTAGTAATCCTAGTCTTCTACAAGACACACCTGTATCAAACACCTTGGAGTGTGTTATGTTAGTTTATCACTATTAATTAGATGATGACAGGTGTAATATAACGTCATTATAACATAAAATATTACCCTCTAGTAATCCTGGTCATCTACAAGACACACGTGTATCAAACACCTTAGAGTGTGTTATGTTAGTTTATCACTATTAATTAGATGATTACAGGTGTAGTAATATAACGTCATTATAACATAACATATTACCTTCTAGTAATCCTAGTCTTCTACAAGACACTCCTGTATCAAGCACCTTGGAGTGTGTTGTGTTAGTTTATCACTATTAATTAGATGATTACAGGTGTAGTGATATAACGTTATTATAACATAAAATATTACCTTCTAGTAATCCTGGTCTTCTACAAGACATACGTGTATCAAACACCTTGGAGTGTGTTATGTTAGTTTATCACTATTAATTAGATGATTACAGGTGTAGTAATATAACGTCACTATAACATAAAATATTACCTTCTAGTAATCCTAGTCTTCTACAAGACACACGTGTATCAAACACCTTCGAGCGTGTTATGTTAGTTTATCACCATTAATTAGATGACAACAGGTGTAATATAACGTCATTATAGCATAAAATATTACCTTCTAGTAATCCTGGTCGTCTACAAGACACACCTGTATCAAACACCTTGGAGTGTGTTATGTTAGTTTATCACTATTAATTAGATGATTACAGGTGTAGTAATGTAACGTCATTATAACATAAAATATTACCTTCTAGTAATCTTGGTCGTATACAAGACACACTTGTATCCAACACCTTGGAGTGTGTTATGTTAGTTTATCACTATTAATTAGATGATTACAGGTGTAGTAATATAACGTCATTATAGCATAAAATATTACCTTCTAGTAATCCTGGTCGTCTACAAGACACACGTGTATCAAACACCTTGGAGTGTGTTATGTTAGTTTATCACTATTAATTAGATGATTACAGGTGTAATATATCGTCATTATAACATAAAATATTACCTTCTAGTAATCCTGGTGGTCTACAAGACACACGTGTATCAAACACCTTGGAGTGTGTTATGTTAGTTTATCACTATTAATTAGATGATTACAGGTGTAGTAATATAACGTTATTATAACATAAAATATTACCTTCTAGTAATCCTAGTCTTCTACAAGACACACCTGTATCAAACACCTTGGAGTGTGTTATGTTAGTTTATCACTATTAATTAGATGATTACAAGTGTAGTAATATAAAGTTATTATAACATAAAATATTACCTTCTAGTAATCCTGGTCGTCTACAAGACACACGTATATCAAACACCTTAGAGTGTGTTATGTTAGTTTATCACTATTAATTAGATGATTACAGGTGTAATAATATAACGTTATTATAACATAAAATATTACCTTCTAGTAATCCTAGTCTTCTACAAGACACACGTATATCAAACACCTTGGAGTGTGTTATGTTAGTTTATCACTATTAATTAGATGATTACAGGTGTAGTAATATAACGTTATTATAACATAAAATATTACCTTCTAGTAATCCTAGTCTTCTACAAGACACACGTGTATCAAACACCTTGGAGTGTGTTATGTTAGTTTATCACTATTAATTAGATGATTACAGGTGTAGTAATATAACGTTATTATAACATAAAATATTACCTTCTAGTAATCCTAGTCTTCTACAAGACACACCTGTATCAAACACCTTGGAGTGTGTTATGTTAGTTTATCACTATTAATTAGATGATTACAAGTGTAGTAATATAAAGTTATTATAACATAAAATATTACCCTCTAGTAATCCTGGTCATCTACAAGACACACGTGTATCAAACACCTTAGAGTGTGTTATGTTAGTTTATCACTATTAATTAGATGATTACAGGTGTAGTAATATAACGTCATTATAACATAACATATTACCTTCTAGTAATCCTAGTCTTCTACAAGACACTCCTGTATCAAGCACCTTGGAGTGTGTTGTGTTAGTTTATCACTATTAATTAGATGATTACAGGTGTAGTGATATAACGTTATTATAACATAAAATATTACCTTCTAGTAATCCTGGTCTTCTACAAGACATACGTGAATCAAACACCTTGGAGTGTGTTATGTTATTTTATCACTATTAATTAGATGATTACAGGTGTAGTAATATAACGTCACTATAACATAAAATATTACCTTCTAGTAATCCTAGTCTTCTACAAGACACACGTGTATCAAACACCTTCGAGCGTGTTATGTTAGTTTATCACCATTAATTAGATGACAACAGGTGTAATATAACGTCATTATAGCATAAAATATTACCTTCTAGTAATCCTGGTCGTCTACAAGACACACCTGTATCAAACACCTTGGAGTGTGTTATGTTAGTTTATCACTATTAATTAGATGATTACAGGTGTAGTAATGTAACGTCATTATAACATAAAATATTACCTTCTAGTAATCTTGGTCGTATACAAGACACACTTGTATCCAACACCTTGGAGTGTGTTATGTTAGTTTATCACTATTAATTAGATGATTACAGGTGTAGTAATATAACGTCATTATAGCATAAAATATTACCTTCTAGTAATCCTGGTCGTCTACAAGACACACGTGTATCAAACACCTTGGAGTGTGTTATGTTAGTTTATCACTATTAATTAGATGATTACAGGTGTAATATATCGTCATTATAACATAAAATATTACCTTCTAGTAATCCTGGTGGTCTACAAGACACACGTGTATCAAACACCTTGGAGTGTGTTATGTTAGTTTATCACTATTAATTAGATGATTACAGGTGTAGTAATATAACGTTATTATAACATAAAATATTACCTTCTAGTAATCCTAGTCTTCTACAAGACACACCTGTATCAAACACCTTGGAGTGTGTTATGTTAGTTTATCACTATTAATTAGATGATTACAAGTGTAGTAATATAAAGTTATTATAACATAAAATAGTACCTTCTAGTAATCCTGGTCGTCTACAAGACACACGTATATCAAACACCTTAGAGTGTGTTATGTTAGTTTATCACTATTAATTAGATGATTACAGGTGTAATAATATAACGTTATTATAACATAAAATATTACCTTCTAGTAATCCTAGTCTTCTACAAGACACACGTATATCAAACACCTTGGAGTGTGTTATGTTAGTTTATCACTATTAATTAGATGATTACAGGTGTAGTAATATAACGTTATTATAACATAAAATATTACCTTCTAGTAATCCTAGTCTTCTACAAGACACACCTGTATCAAACACCTTGGAGTGTGTTATGTTAGTTTATCACTATTAATTAGATGATGACAGGTGTAATATAACGTCATTATAACATAAAATATTACCCTCTAGTAATCCTGGTCATCTACAAGACACACGTGTATCAAACACCTTAGAGTGTGTTATGTTAGTTTATCACTATTAATTAGATGATTACAGGTGTAGTAATATAACGTCATTATAACATAACATATTACCTTCTAGTAATCCTAGTCTTCTACAAGACACACGTGTATCAAACACCTTGGAGTGTGTTATGTTAGTTTATCACTATTAATTAGATGATTACAGGTGTAATATATCGTCATTATAACATAAAATATTACCTTCTAGTAATCCTGGTGGTCTACAAGACACACGTGTATCAAACACCTTGGAGTGTGTTATGTTAGTTTATCACTATTAATTAGATGATTACAGGTGTAGTAATATAACGTTATTATAACATAAAATATTACCTTCTAGTAATCCTAGTCTTCTACAAGACACACCTGTATCAAACACCTTGGAGTGTGTTATGTTAGTTTATCACTATTAATTAGATGATTACAAGTGTAGTAATATAAAGTTATTATAACATAAAATATTACCTTCTAGTAATCCTGGTCGTCTACAAGACACACGTATATCAAACACCTTAGAGTGTGTTATGTTAGTTTATCACTATTAATTAGATGATTACAGGTGTAATAAAATAACGTTATTATAACATAAAATATTACCTTCTAGTAATCCTAGTCTTCTACAAGACACACGTATATCAAACACCTTGGAGTGTGTTATGTTAGTTTATCACTATTAATTAGATGATTACAGGTGTAGTAATATAACGTTATTATAACATAAAATATTACCTTCTAGTAATCCTAGTCTTCTACAAGACACACCTGTATCAAACACCTTGGAGTGTGTTATGTTAGTTTATCACTATTAATTAGATGATGACAGGTGTAATATAACGTCATTATAACATAAAATATTACCCTCTAGTAATCCTGGTCATCTACAAGACACACGTGTATCAAACACCTTAGAGTGTGTTATGTTAGTTTATCACTATTAATTAGATGATTACAGGTGTAGTAATATAACGTCATTATAACATAACATATTACCTTCTAGTAATCCTAGTCTTCTACAAGACACTCCTGTATCAAGCACCTTGGAGTGTGTTGTGTTAGTTTATCACTATTAATTAGATGATTACAAGTGTAGTAATATAAAGTTATTATAACATAAAATATTACCTTCTAGTAATCCTGGTCGTCTACAAGACACACCTGTATCAAACACCTTGGAGTGTGTTATGTTAGTTTATCACTATTAATTAGATGATTACAGGTGTAGTAATGTAACGTCATTATAACATAAAATATTACCTTCTAGTAATCTTGGTCGTATACAAGACACACTTGTATCCAACACCTTGGAGTGTGTTATGTTAGTTTATCACTATTAATTAGATGATTACAGGTGTAGTAATATAACGTCATTATAGCATAAAATATTACCTTCTAGTAATCCTGGTCGTCTACAAGACACACGTGTATCAAACACCTTGGAGTGTGTTATGTTAGTTTATCACTATTAATTAGATGATTACAGGTGTAATATATCGTCATTATAACATAAAATATTACCTTCTAGTAATCCTGGTGGTCTACAAGACACACGTGTATCAAACACCTTGGAGTGTGTTATGTTAGTTTATCACTATTAATTAGATGATTACAGGTGTAGTAATATAACGTTATTATAACATAAAATATTACCTTCTAGTAATCCTAGTCTTCTACAAGACACACCTGTATCAAACACCTTGGAGTGTGTTATGTTAGTTTATCACTATTAATTAGATGATTACAAGTGTAGTAATATAAAGTTATTATAACATAAAATATTACCTTCTAGTAATCCTGGTCGTCTACAAGACACACGTATATCAAACACCTTAGAGTGTGTTATGTTAGTTTATCACTATTAATTAGATGATTACAGGTGTAATAATATAACGTTATTATAACATAAAATATTACCTTCTAGTAATCCTAGTCTTCTACAAGACACACGTATATCAAACACCTTGGAGTGTGTTATGTTAGTTTATCACTATTAATTAGATGATTACAGGTGTAGTAATATAACGTTATTATAACATAAAATATTACCTTCTAGTAATCCTAGTCTTCTACAAGACACACGTGTATCAAACACCTTGGAGTGTGTTATGTTAGTTTATCACTATTAATTAGATGATTACAGGTGTAGTAATATAACGTTATTATAACATAAAATATTACCTTCTAGTAATCCTAGTCTTCTACAAGACACACCTGTATCAAACACCTTGGAGTGTGTTATGTTAGTTTATCACTATTAATTAGATGATTACAAGTGTAGTAATATAAAGTTATTATAACATAAAATATTACCCTCTAGTAATCCTGGTCATCTACAAGACACACGTGTATCAAACACCTTAGAGTGTGTTATGTTAGTTTATCACTATTAATTAGATGATTACAGGTGTAGTAATATAACGTCATTATAACATAACATATTACCTTCTAGTAATCCTAGTCTTCTACAAGACACTCCTGTATCAAGCACCTTGGAGTGTGTTGTGTTAGTTTATCACTATTAATTAGATGATTACAGGTGTAGTGATATAACGTTATTATAACATAAAATATTACCTTCTAGTAATCCTGGTCTTCTACAAGACATACGTGAATCAAACACCTTGGAGTGTGTTATGTTATTTTATCACTATTAATTAGATGATTACAGGTGTAGTAATATAACGTCACTATAACATAAAATATTACCTTCTAGTAATCCTAGTCTTCTACAAGACACACGTGTATCAAACACCTTCGAGCGTGTTATGTTAGTTTATCACCATTAATTAGATGACAACAGGTGTAATATAACGTCATTATAGCATAAAATATTACCTTCTAGTAATCCTGGTCGTCTACAAGACACACCTGTATCAAACACCTTGGAGTGTGTTATGTTAGTTTATCACTATTAATTAGATGATTACAGGTGTAGTAATGTAACGTCATTATAACATAAAATATTACCTTCTAGTAATCTTGGTCGTATACAAGACACACTTGTATCCAACACCTTGGAGTGTGTTATGTTAGTTTATCACTATTAATTAGATGATTACAGGTGTAGTAATATAACGTCATTATAGCATAAAATATTACCTTCTAGTAATCCTGGTCGTCTACAAGACACACGTGTATCAAACACCTTGGAGTGTGTTATGTTAGTTTATCACTATTAATTAGATGATTACAGGTGTAATATATCGTCATTATAACATAAAATATTACCTTCTAGTAATCCTGGTGGTCTACAAGACACACGTGTATCAAACACCTTGGAGTGTGTTATGTTAGTTTATCACTATTAATTAGATGATTACAGGTGTAGTAATATAACGTTATTATAACATAAAATATTACCTTCTAGTAATCCTAGTCTTCTACAAGACACACCTGTATCAAACACCTTGGAGTGTGTTATGTTAGTTTATCACTATTAATTAGATGATTACAAGTGTAGTAATATAAAGTTATTATAACATAAAATAGTACCTTCTAGTAATCCTGGTCGTCTACAAGACACACGTATATCAAACACCTTAGAGTGTGTTATGTTAGTTTATCACTATTAATTAGATGATTACAGGTGTAATAATATAACGTTATTATAACATAAAATATTACCTTCTAGTAATCCTAGTCTTCTACAAGACACACGTATATCAAACACCTTGGAGTGTGTTATGTTAGTTTATCACTATTAATTAGATGATTACAGGTGTAGTAATATAACGTTATTATAACATAAAATATTACCTTCTAGTAATCCTAGTCTTCTACAAGACACACCTGTATCAAACACCTTGGAGTGTGTTATGTTAGTTTATCACTATTAATTAGATGATGACAGGTGTAATATAACGTCATTATAACATAAAATATTACCCTCTAGTAATCCTGGTCATCTACAAGACACACGTGTATCAAACACCTTAGAGTGTGTTATGTTAGTTTATCACTATTAATTAGATGATTACAGGTGTAGTAATATAACGTCATTATAACATAACATATTACCTTCTAGTAATCCTAGTCTTCTACAAGACACACGTGTATCAAACACCTTGGAGTGTGTTATGTTAGTTTATCACTATTAATTAGATGATTACAGGTGTAATATATCGTCATTATAACATAAAATATTACCTTCTAGTAATCCTGGTGGTCTACAAGACACACGTGTATCAAACACCTTGGAGTGTGTTATGTTAGTTTATCACTATTAATTAGATGATTACAGGTGTAGTAATATAACGTTATTATAACATAAAATATTACCTTCTAGTAATCCTAGTCTTCTACAAGACACACCTGTATCAAACACCTTGGAGTGTGTTATGTTAGTTTATCACTATTAATTAGATGATTACAAGTGTAGTAATATAAAGTTATTATAACATAAAATATTACCTTCTAGTAATCCTGGTCGTCTACAAGACACACGTATATCAAACACCTTAGAGTGTGTTATGTTAGTTTATCACTATTAATTAGATGATTACAGGTGTAATAAAATAACGTTATTATAACATAAAATATTACCTTCTAGTAATCCTAGTCTTCTACAAGACACACGTATATCAAACACCTTGGAGTGTGTTATGTTAGTTTATCACTATTAATTAGATGATTACAGGTGTAGTAATATAACGTTATTATAACATAAAATATTACCTTCTAGTAATCCTAGTCTTCTACAAGACACACCTGTATCAAACACCTTGGAGTGTGTTATGTTAGTTTATCACTATTAATTAGATGATGACAGGTGTAATATAACGTCATTATAACATAAAATATTACCCTCTAGTAATCCTGGTCATCTACAAGACACACGTGTATCAAACACCTTAGAGTGTGTTATGTTAGTTTATCACTATTAATTAGATGATTACAGGTGTAGTAATATAACGTCATTATAACATAACATATTACCTTCTAGTAATCCTAGTCTTCTACAAGACACTCCTGTATCAAGCACCTTGGAGTGTGTTGTGTTAGTTTATCACTATTAATTAGATGATTACAGGTGTAGTGATATAACGTTATTATAACATAAAATATTACCTTCTAGTAATCCTGGTCTTCTACAAGACATACGTGAATCAAACACCTTGGAGTGTGTTATGTTATTTTATCACTATTAATTAGATGATTACAGGTGTAGTAATATAACGTCACTATAACATAAAATATTACCTTCTAGTAATCCTAGTCTTCTACAAGACACACGTGTATCAAACACCTTCGAGCGTGTTATGTTAGTTTATCACCATTAATTAGATGACAACAGGTGTAATATAACGTCATTATAGCATAAAATATTACCTTCTAGTAATCCTGGTCGTCTACAAGACACACCTGTATCAAACACCTTGGAGTGTGTTATGTTAGTTTATCACTATTAATTAGATGATTACAGGTGTAGTAATGTAACGTCATTATAACATAAAATATTACCTTCTAGTAATCTTGGTCGTATACAAGACACACTTGTATCCAACACCTTGGAGTGTGTTATGTTAGTTTATCACTATTAATTAGATGATTACAGGTGTAGTAATATAACGTCATTATAGCATAAAATATTACCTTCTAGTAATCCTGGTCGTCTACAAGACACACGTGTATCAAACACCTTGGAGTGTGTTATGTTAGTTTATCACTATTAATTAGATGATTACAGGTGTAATATATCGTCATTATAACATAAAATATTACCTTCTAGTAATCCTGGTTGTCTACAAGACACACGTGTATCAAAGACCTTGGAGTGTGTTATGTTAGTTTATCACTATTAATTAGATGATTACAGGTGTAGTAATATAACGTAATTATAACATAAAATATTACCTTCTAGTAATCCTAGTCTTCTACAAGACACACCTGTATCAAACACCTTGGAGTGTGTTATGTTAGTTTATCACTATTAATTAGATGATTACAAGTGTAGTAATATAACGTTATTATAACATAGAATATTACCTTCTAGTAATCCTGGTCGTCTACAAGACACACGTATATCAAACACCTTAGAGTGTGTTATGTTAGTTTATCACTATTGATTAGATGATTACAGGTGTAATAATATAACGTTATTATAACATAAAATATTACCTTCTAGTAATCCTAGTCTTCTACAAGACACACGTATATCAAACACCTTGGAGTGTGTTATGTTACTTTATCACTATTAATTAGATGATTACAGGTGTAATATAACGTCATTATAACATACAATATTACCTTCTAGTAATCCTAGTCTTCTACAAGACCCACGTGTATCAAACACCTTGGAGTGTGTTATGTTAGTTTATCACTATTAATTAGATGATTACATGTGTAGTAATATAACGTCATTATAACATAAAATATTACCTTCTAGTAATCCTGGTCGTCTACAAGACACACGTGTATCAAACACTTTGGAGTGTGTTATGTTAGTTTATCACTATTAATTAGATGATTACAGGTGTAATATAACGTCATTATAACATTAAATATTACTTCTAGTAATCCTGGTCGTCTACAAGACACACGTATATCAAACACCTTAGAGTGTGTTATGTTAGTTTATCACTATTAATTAGATGATTACATGTGTAATATAACGTCATTATAACATAAAATATTACCTTCTAGTAATCCTAGTCTTCTAAAAGACACACGTATATCAAACACCTTGGAGTGTGTTATGTTAGTTTATCACTATTAATTAGATGATTACAGGTGTAATATAACGTCATTATAATATAAAATATTACCTTCTAGTAATCCTAGTCTTCTACAAGACACACGTATATCAAACACCTTGGAGTGTGTTATGTTAGTTTATCACTATTAATTAGATGATTACAGGTGTAATATAACGTCATTATAACATAAAATATTACCTTCTAGTAATCCTAGTCTTCTACAAGACCCACGTGTATCAAACACCTTGGAGTGTGTTATGTTAGTTTATCACTATTAATTAGATGATTACAGGTGTACTATAATGTCATTATAACATAAGATATTACCTTCTAGTAATCCTAGTCTTCTACAAGACACACCTGTATCAAACACCTTGGAGTGTGTTATGTTAGTTTATCACTATTAATTAGATGATTACAGGTGTAGTAATATAACGTTATTATGACATAAAATATTACCTTCTAGTAATCCTAGTCTTCTACAAGACACACCTGTATCAAACACCTTGGAGTGTGTTATGTTAGTTTATCACTATTAATTAGATGATTACAGGTGTAATATAACGTCATTATAACATAAAATAGTACCTTCTAGTAATCCTAGTCTTCTACAAGACACACCTGTATCAAACACCTTGGAGTGTGTTATGTTAGTTTATCACTATTAATTAGATGATTACAGGTGTACTATAATGTCATTATAACATAAGATATTACCTTCTAGTAATCCTAGTCTTCCACAAGACACACCTGTATCAAACACCTTGGAGTGTGCTATGTTAGTTTATCACTATTAATTAGATGATTACAGGTGTAGTAATATAACGTTATTATGACATAAAATATTACCTTCTAGTAATCCTAGTCTTCTACAAGACACACCTGTATCAAACAGCTTGGAGTGTGTTATGTTAGTTTATCACTATTAATTAGATGATTACAGGTGTAGTAATATAACGTTATTATAACATAAAATATTACCTTCTAGTAATCCTAATCTTCTACAAGACACACGTGTATCAAACACCTTGGAGTGTGCTATGTTAGTTTATCACTATTAATTAGATGATTACAGGTGTAGTAATATAACGTTATTATGACATAAAATATTACCTTCTAGTAATCCTAGTCTTCTACAAGACACACCTGTATCAAACAGCTTGGAGTGTGTTATGTTAGTTTATCACTATTAATTAGATGATTACAGGTGTAGTAATATAACGTTATTATAACATAAAATATTACCTTCTAGTAATCCTGGTCGTCTACAAGACACACCTGTATCAAACACCTTGGAGTGTGTTATGTTAGTTTATCACTATTAATTAGATGATTACAGGTGTAATATAACGTTATTATAGCATAAAATATTACCTTCTAGTAAACCTGGTAGTCTACAAGACACACGTGTATCAAACACCTTAGAGTGTGTTATGTTAGTTTATCACTATTAATTAGATGATGACAGGTGTAATATAACGTCATAATAACATAAAATATTACCTTCTAGTAATCATGGTCGTCTACAAGACACACGTATATCAAACACCTTAGAGTGTGTTATGTTAGTTTATCACTATTAATTAGATGATTACAGGTGTAGTAATTTAACGTCATTATAATATAAAATATTACCTTCTAGTAATCTTGGTCGTATACAAGACACACGTGTATCAAACACCTTGGAGTGTGTTATGTTAGTTTATCACTATTAATTAGATGATTACAGGTGTAGTAATATAACGTCATTATAGCATAAAATATTACCTTCTAGTAATCCTGGTCGTCTACAAGACACACGTGTATCAAACACCTTGGAGTGTGTTATGTTAGTTTATCACTATTAATTAGATGATTACAGGTGTAATATATCGTCATTATAACATAAAATATTACCTTCTAGTAATCCTGGTTGTCTACAAGACACACGTGTATCAAACACTTTGGAGTGTGTTATGTTAGTTTATCACTATTAATTAGATGATTACAGGTGTAGTAATATAACGTTATTATAACATAAAATATTACCTTCTAGTAATCCTAGTCTTCTACAAGACACACCTGTATCAAACACCTTGGAGTGTGTTATGTTAGTTTATCACTATTAATTAGATGATTACAAGTGTAGTAATATAACGTTATTATAACATAAAATATTACCTTCTAGTAATCCTGGTCGTCTACAAGACACACGTATATCAAACACCTTAGAGTGTGTTATGTTTGTTTATCACTATTAATTAGATGATTACAGGTGTAATAATATAACGTTATTATAACATAAAATATTACCTTCTAGTAATCCTAGTCTTCTACAAGACACACGTATATCAAACACCTTGGAGTGTGTTATGTTACTTTATCACTATTAATTAGATGATTACAGGTGTGATATAACGTCATTATAACATACAATATTACCTTCTAGTAATCCTAGTCTTCTACAAGACCCACGTGTATCAAACACCTTGGAGTGTGTTATGTTAGTTTATCACTATTAATTAGATGATTACATGTGTAGTAATATAACGTCATTATAACATAAAATATTACCTTCTAGTAATCCTGGTCGTCTACAAGACAAACGTGTATCAAACACTTTGGAGTGTGTTATGTTAGTTTATCACTATTAATTAGATGATTACAGGTGTAATATAACGTCATTATAACATAACATATTACCTTCTAGTAAACCTGGTCGTCTACAAGACACACGTATATCAAACATCTTGGAGTGTGTTATGTTAGTTTATCACTATTAATTAGATGATTACAGGTGTAATATAACGTCATTATAACATAAAATATTACCTTCTAGTAATCCTAGTCTTCTACAAGACACACGTGTATCAAACACCTTGGAGTGTGTTATGTTAGTTTATCACTATTAATTAGATGATTACAGGTGTAATATAACGTCATTATAACATAAAATATTACCTTCTAGTAATCCTAGTCTTCTACAAGACACACGTATATCAAACACCTTGGAGTGTGTTATGTTAGTTTATCACTATTAATTAGATGATTACAGGTGTAATATAACGTCATTATAACATAAAATATTACCTTCTAGTAATCCTAGTCTTCTACAAGACCCACGTGTATCAAACACCTTGGAGTGTGTTATGTTAGTTTATCACTATTAATTAGATGATTACAGGTGTACTATAATGTCATTATAACATAAGATATTACCTTCTAGTAATCCTAGTCTTCTACAAGACCCACGTGTATCAAACACCTTGGAGTGTGTTATGTTAGTTTATCACTATTAATTAGATGATTACAGGTGTAGTAATATAACGTTATTATGACATAAAATATTACCTTCTAGTAATCCTAGTCTTCTACAAGACAAACCTGTATCAAACACCTTGGAGTGTGTTATGTTAGTTTATCACTATTAATTAGATGATTACAGGTGTAATATAACGTCATTATAACATAAAATATTACCTTCTAGTAATCCTAGTCTTCTACAAGACACACGTGTATCAAACACCTTGGAGTGTGTTATGTTAGTTTATCACTATTAATTAGATGATTACAGGTGTAATATAACGTCATTATAACATAAAATATTACCTTCTAGTAATCCTAGTCTTCTACAAGACACACGTATATCAAACACCTTGGAGTGTGTTATGTTAGTTTATCACTATTAATTAGATGATTACAGGTGTAATATAACGTCATTATAACATAAAATATTACCTTCTAGTAATCCTAGTCTTCTACAAGACCCACGTGTATCAAACACCTTGGAGTGTGTTATGTTAGTTTATCACTATTAATTAGATGATTACAGGTGTACTATAATGTCATTATAACATAAGATATTACCTTCTAGTAATCCTAGTCTTCTACAAGACCCACGTGTATCAAACACCTTGGAGTGTGTTATGTTAGTTTATCACTATTAATTAGATGATTACAGGTGTAGTAATATAACGTTATTATGACATAAAATATTACCTTCTAGTAATCCTAGTCTTTTACAAGACACACCTGTATCAAACACCTTGGAGTGTGTTATGTTAGTTTATCACTATTAATTAGATGATTACAGGTGTAATATAACGTCATTATAACATAAAATATTACCTTCTAGTAATCCTAGTCTTCTACAAGACCCACGTGTATCAAACACCTTGGAGTGTGTTATGTTAGTTTATCACTATTAATTAGATGATTACAGGTGTAGTAATATAACGTTATTATGACATAAAATATTACCTTCTAGTAATCCTAGTCTTCTACAAGACACACCTGTATCAAACAGCTTGGAGTGTGTTATGTTAGTTTATCACTATTAATTAGATGATTACAGGTGTAGTAATATAACGTTATTATAACATAAAATATTACCTTCTAGTAATCCTAGTCTTCTACAAGACACACCTGTATCAAACACCTTGGAGTGTGTTATGTTAGTTTATCACTATTAATTAGATGATTACAGGTGTAGTAATATAACGTTATTATGACATAAAATATTACCTTCTAGTAATCCTAGTCTTCTACAAGACACACCTGTATCAAACAGCTTGGAGTGTGTTATGTTAGTTTATCACTATTGATTAGATGATTACAGGTGTAGTAATATAACGTTATTATAACATAAAATATTACCTTCTAGTAATCCTGGTCGTCTACAAGACACACCTGTATCAAACACCTTGGAGTGTGTTATGTTACTTTATCACTATTAATTAGATGATTATAGGTGTAATATAACGTCATTATAACATACAATATTACCTTCTAGTAATCCTAGTCTTCTACAAGACCCACGTGTATCAAACACCTTGGAGTGTGTTATGTTAGTTTATCACTATTAATTAGATGATTACATGTGTAGTAATATAACGTCATTATAATATAAAATATTACCTTCTAGTAATCCTGGTCGTCTACAAGACACACGTGTATCAAACACTTTGGAGTGTGTTATGTTAGTTTATCACTATTAATTAGATGATTACAGGTGTAATATAACGTCATTATAACATAACATATTACCTTCTAGTAAACCTGGTCGTCTACAAGACACACGTATATCAAACACCTTGGAGTGTGTTATGTTAGTTTATCACTATTAATTAGATGATTACAGGTGTAATATAACGTCATTATAACATAAAATATTACCTTCTAGTAATCCTAGTCTTCTACAAGACACACGTGTATCAAACACCTTGGAGTGTGTTATGTTAGTTTATCACTATTAATTAGATGATTACAGGTGTAATATAACGTCATTATAACATAAAATATTACCTTCTAGTAATCCTAGTCTTCTACAAGACACACGTATATCAAACACCTTGGAGTGTGTTATGTTAGTTTATCACTATTAATTAGATGATTACAGGTGTAATATAACGTCATTATAACATAAAATATTACCTTCTAGTAATCCTAGTCTTCTACAATACCCACGTGTATCAAACACCTTGGAGTGTGTTATGTTAGTTTATCACTATTAATTAGATGATTACAGGTGTACTATAATGTCATTATAACATAAGATATTACCTTCTAGTAATCCTAGTCTTCTACAAGACCCACGTGTATCAAACACCTTGGAGTGTGTTATGTTAGTTTATCACTATTAATTAGATGATTACAGGTGTAGTAATATAACGTTATTATGACATAAAATATTACCTTCTAGTAATCCTAGTCTTCTACAAGACACACCTGTATCAAACAGCTTGGAGTGTGTTATGTTAGTTTATCACTATTAATTAGATGATTACAGGTGTAGTAATATAACGTTATTATAACATAAAATATTACCTTCTAGTAATCCTGGTCGTCTACAAGACACACCTGTATCAAACACCTTGGAGTGTGTTATGTTAGTTTATCACTATTAATTAGATGATTACAGGTGTAATATAACGTTATTATAGCATAAAATATTACCTTCTAGTAAACCTGGTAGTCTACAAGACACACGTGTATCAAACACCTTAGAGTGTGTTATGTTAGTTTATCACTATTAATTAGATGATGACAGGTGTAATATAACGTCATAATAACATAAAATATTACCTTCTAGTAATCATGGTCGTCTACAAGACACACGTATATCAAACACCTTAGAGTGTGTTATGTTAGTTTATCACTATTAATTAGATGATTACAGGTGTAGTAATTTAACGTCATTATAATATAAAATATTACCTTCTAGTAATCTTGGTCGTATACAAGACACACGTGTATCAAACACCTTGGAGTGTGTTATGTTAGTTTATCACTATTAATTAGATGATTACAGGTGTAGTAATATAACGTCATTATAGCATAAAATATTACCTTCTAGTAATCCTGGTCGTCTACAAGACACACGTGTATCAAACACCTTGGAGTGTGTTATGTTAGTTTATCACTATTAATTAGATGATTACAGGTGTAATATATCGTCATTATAACATAAAATATTACCTTCTAGTAATCCTGGTTGTCTACAAGACACACGTGTATCAAACACTTTGGAGTGTGTTATGTTAGTTTATCACTATTAATTAGATGATTACAGGTGTAGTAATATAACGTTATTATAACATAAAATATTACCTTCTAGTAATCCTAGTCTTCTACAAGACACACCTGTATCAAACACCTTGGAGTGTGTTATGTTAGTTTATCACTATTAATTAGATGATTACAAGTGTAGTAATATAACGTTATTATAACATAAAATATTACCTTCTAGTAATCCTGGTCGTCTACAAGACACACGTATATCAAACACCTTAGAGTGTGTTATGTTTGTTTATCACTATTAATTAGATGATTACAGGTGTAATAATATAACGTTATTATAACATAAAATATTACCTTCTAGTAATCCTAGTCTTCTACAAGACACACGTATATCAAACACCTTGGAGTGTGTTATGTTACTTTATCACTATTAATTAGATGATTACAGGTGTGATATAACGTCATTATAACATACAATATTACCTTCTAGTAATCCTAGTCTTCTACAAGACCCACGTGTATCAAACACCTTGGAGTGTGTTATGTTAGTTTATCACTATTAATTAGATGATTACATGTGTAGTAATATAACGTCATTATAACATAAAATATTACCTTCTAGTAATCCTGGTCGTCTACAAGACAAACGTGTATCAAACACTTTGGAGTGTGTTATGTTAGTTTATCACTATTAATTAGATGATTACAGGTGTAATATAACGTCATTATAACATAACATATTACCTTCTAGTAAACCTGGTCGTCTACAAGACACACGTATATCAAACATCTTGGAGTGTGTTATGTTAGTTTATCACTATTAATTAGATGATTACAGGTGTAATATAACGTCATTATAACATAAAATATTACCTTCTAGTAATCCTAGTCTTCTACAAGACACACGTGTATCAAACACCTTGGAGTGTGTTATGTTAGTTTATCACTATTAATTAGATGATTACAGGTGTAATATAACGTCATTATAACATAAAATATTACCTTCTAGTAATCCTAGTCTTCTACAAGACACACGTATATCAAACACCTTGGAGTGTGTTATGTTAGTTTATCACTATTAATTAGATGATTACAGGTGTAATATAACGTCATTATAACATAAAATATTACCTTCTAGTAATCCTAGTCTTCTACAAGACCCACGTGTATCAAACACCTTGGAGTGTGTTATGTTAGTTTATCACTATTAATTAGATGATTACAGGTGTACTATAATGTCATTATAACATAAGATATTACCTTCTAGTAATCCTAGTCTTCTACAAGACCCACGTGTATCAAACACCTTGGAGTGTGTTATGTTAGTTTATCACTATTAATTAGATGATTACAGGTGTAGTAATATAACGTTATTATGACATAAAATATTACCTTCTAGTAATCCTAGTCTTCTACAAGACAAACCTGTATCAAACACCTTGGAGTGTGTTATGTTAGTTTATCACTATTAATTAGATGATTACAGGTGTAATATAACGTCATTATAACATAAAATATTACCTTCTAGTAATCCTAGTCTTCTACAAGACACACGTGTATCAAACACCTTGGAGTGTGTTATGTTAGTTTATCACTATTAATTAGATGATTACAGGTGTAATATAACGTCATTATAACATAAAATATTACCTTCTAGTAATCCTAGTCTTCTACAAGACACACGTATATCAAACACCTTGGAGTGTGTTATGTTAGTTTATCACTATTAATTAGATGATTACAGGTGTAATATAACGTCATTATAACATAAAATATTACCTTCTAGTAATCCTAGTCTTCTACAAGACCCACGTGTATCAAACACCTTGGAGTGTGTTATGTTAGTTTATCACTATTAATTAGATGATTACAGGTGTACTATAATGTCATTATAACATAAGATATTACCTTCTAGTAATCCTAGTCTTCTACAAGACCCACGTGTATCAAACACCTTGGAGTGTGTTATGTTAGTTTATCACTATTAATTAGATGATTACAGGTGTAGTAATATAACGTTATTATGACATAAAATATTACCTTCTAGTAATCCTAGTCTTTTACAAGACACACCTGTATCAAACACCTTGGAGTGTGTTATGTTAGTTTATCACTATTAATTAGATGATTACAGGTGTAATATAACGTCATTATAACATAAAATATTACCTTCTAGTAATCCTAGTCTTCTACAAGACCCACGTGTATCAAACACCTTGGAGTGTGTTATGTTAGTTTATCACTATTAATTAGATGATTACAGGTGTAGTAATATAACGTTATTATGACATAAAATATTACCTTCTAGTAATCCTAGTCTTCTACAAGACACACCTGTATCAAACAGCTTGGAGTGTGTTATGTTAGTTTATCACTATTAATTAGATGATTACAGGTGTAGTAATATAACGTTATTATAACATAAAATATTACCTTCTAGTAATCCTAGTCTTCTACAAGACACACCTGTATCAAACACCTTGGAGTGTGTTATGTTAGTTTATCACTATTAATTAGATGATTACAGGTGTAGTAATATAACGTTATTATGACATAAAATATTACCTTCTAGTAATCCTAGTCTTCTACAAGACACACCTGTATCAAACAGCTTGGAGTGTGTTATGTTAGTTTATCACTATTGATTAGATGATTACAGGTGTAGTAATATAACGTTATTATAACATAAAATATTACCTTCTAGTAATCCTGGTCGTCTACAAGACACACCTGTATCAAACACCTTGGAGTGTGTTATGTTACTTTATCACTATTAATTAGATGATTATAGGTGTAATATAACGTCATTATAACATACAATATTACCTTCTAGTAATCCTAGTCTTCTACAAGACCCACGTGTATCAAACACCTTGGAGTGTGTTATGTTAGTTTATCACTATTAATTAGATGATTACATGTGTAGTAATATAACGTCATTATAACATAAAATATTACCTTCTAGTAATCCTGGTCGTCTACAAGACACACGTGTATCAAACACTTTGGAGTGTGTTATGTTAGTTTATCACTATTAATTAGATGATTACAGGTGTAATATAACGTCATTATAACATAACATATTACCTTCTAGTAAACCTGGTCGTCTACAAGACACACGTATATCAAACACCTTGGAGTGTGTTATGTTAGTTTATCACTATTAATTAGATGATTACAGGTGTAATATAACGTCATTATAACATAAAATATTACCTTCTAGTAATCCTAGTCTTCTACAAGACACACGTGTATCAAACACCTTGGAGTGTGTTATGTTAGTTTATCACTATTAATTAGATGATTACAGGTGTAATATAACGTCATTATAACATAAAATATTACCTTCTAGTAATCCTAGTCTTCTACAAGACACACGTATATCAAACACCTTGGAGTGTGTTATGTTAGTTTATCACTATTAATTAGATGATTACAGGTGTAATATAACGTCATTATAACATAAAATATTACCTTCTAGTAATCCTAGTCTTCTACAATACCCACGTGTATCAAACACCTTGGAGTGTGTTATGTTAGTTTATCACTATTAATTAGATGATTACAGGTGTACTATAATGTCATTATAACATAAGATATTACCTTCTAGTAATCCTAGTCTTCTACAAGACCCACGTGTATCAAACACCTTGGAGTGTGTTATGTTAGTTTATCACTATTAATTAGATGATTACAGGTGTAGTAATATAACGTTATTATGACATAAAATATTACCTTCTAGTAATCCTAGTCTTCTACAAGACACACCTGTATCAAACACCTTGGAGTGTGTTATGTTAGTTTATCACTATTAATTAGATGATTACAGGTGTACTATAATGTCATTATAACATAAGATATTACCTTCTAGTAATCCTAGTCTTCTACAAGACCCACGTGTATCAAACACCTTGGAGTGTGTTATGTTAGTTTATCACTATTAATTAGATGATTACAGGTGTAGTAATATAACGTTATTATGACATAAAATATTACCTTCTAGTAATCCTAGTCTTCTACAAGACACACCTGTATCAAACACCTTGGAGTGTGTTATGTTAGTTTATCACTATTAATTAGATGATTACAGGTGTAGTAATATAACGTTATTATGACATAAAATATTACCTTCTAGTAATCCTAGTCTTCTACAAGACCCACGTGTATCAAACACCTTGGAGTGTGTTATGTTAGTTTATCACTATTAATTAGATGATTACAGGTGTACTATAATGTCATTATAACATAAGATATTACCTTCTAGTAATCCTAGTCTTCTACAAGACCCACGTGTATCAAACACCTTGGAGTGTGTTATGTTAGTTTATCACTATTAATTAGATGATTACAGGTGTAGTAATATAACGTTATTATGACATAAAATATTACCTTCTAGTAATCCTAGTCTTCTACAAGACACACCTGTATCAAACACCTTGGAGTGTGTTATGTTAGTTTATCACTATTAATTAGATGATTACAGGTGTACTATAATGTCATTATAACATAAGATATTACCTTCTAGTAATCCTAGTCTTCTACAAGACCCACGTGTATCAAACACCTTGGAGTGTGTTATGTTAGTTTATCACTATTAATTAGATGATTACAGGTGTAGTAATATAACGTTATTATGACATAAAATATTACCTTCTAGTAATCCTAGTCTTCTACAAGACACACCTGTATCAAACACCTTGGAGTGTGTTATGTTAGTTTATCACTATTAATTAGATGATTACAGGTGTAGTAATATAACGTTATTATGACATAAAATATTACCTTCTAGTAATCCTAGTCTTCTACAAGACACACCTGTATCAAACAGCTTGGAGTGTGTTATGTTAGTTTATCACTATTAATTAGATGATTACAGGTGTAGTAATATAACGTTATTATAACATAAAATATTACCTTCTAGTAATCCTAATCTTCTACAAGACACACGTGTATCAAACACCTTGGAGTGTGTTATGTTAGTTTATCACTATTGATTAGATGATTACAGGTGTAGTAATATAACGTCATTATAACATAAAATATTACCTTCTAGTAATCCTGGTCGTCTACAAGACACACGCGTATCAAACACTTTGGAGTGTGTTATGTTAGTTTATCACTATTAATTAGATGATTACAGGTGTAATATTACGTCATTATAACATAACATATTACCTTCTAGTAAACCTGGTCGTCTACAAGACACACGTATATCAAACACCTTGGAGTGTGTTATGTTAGTTTATCACTATTAATTAGATGATTACAGGTGTAATATAACGTCATTATAACATAAAATATTACCTTCTAGTAATCCTAGTCTTCTACAAGACACACGTGTATCAAACACCTTGGAGTGTGTTATGTTAGTTTATCACTATTAATTAGATGATTACAGGTGTAATATAACGTCATTATAACATAAAATATTACCTTCTAGTAATCCTAGTCTTCTACAAGACACACGTATATCAAACACCTTGGAGTGTGTTATGTTAGTTTATCACTATTAATTAGATGATTACAGGTGTAATATAACGTCATTATAACATAAAATATTACCTTCTAGTAATCCTAGTCTTCTACAAGACCCACGTGTATCAAACACCTTGGAGTGTGTTATGTTACTTTATCACTATTAATTAGATGATTATAGGTGTAATATAACGTCATTATAACATACAATATTACCTTCTAGTAATCCTAGTCTTCTACAAGACCCACGTGTATCAAACACCTTGGAGTGTGTTATGTTAGTTTATCACTATTAATTAGATGATTACATGTGTAGTAATATAACGTCATTATAACATAAAATATTACCTTCTAGTAATCCTGGTCGTCTACAAGACACACGTGTATCAAACACTTTGGAGTGTGTTATGTTAGTTTATCACTATTAATTAGATGATTACAGGTGTAATATAACGTCATTATAACATAACATATTACCTTCTAGTAAACCTGGTCGTCTACAAGACACACGTATATCAAACACCTTGGAGTGTGTTATGTTAGTTTATCACTATTAATTAGATGATTACAGGTGTAATATAACGTCATTATAACATAAAATATTACCTTCTAGTAATCCTAGTCTTCTACAAGACACACGTGTATCAAACACCTTGGAGTGTGTTATGTTAGTTTATCACTATTAATTAGATGATTACAGGTGTAATATAACGTCATTATAACATAAAATATTACCTTCTAGTAATCCTAGTCTTCTACAAGACACACGTATATCAAACACCTTGGAGTGTGTTATGTTAGTTTATCACTATTAATTAGATGATTACAGGTGTAATATAACGTCATTATAACATAAAATATTACCTTCTAGTAATCCTAGTCTTCTACAATACCCACGTGTATCAAACACCTTGGAGTGTGTTATGTTAGTTTATCACTATTAATTAGATGATTACAGGTGTACTATAATGTCATTATAACATAAGATATTACCTTCTAGTAATCCTAGTCTTCTACAAGACCCACGTGTATCAAACACCTTGGAGTGTGTTATGTTAGTTTATCACTATTAATTAGATGATTACAGGTGTAGTAATATAACGTTATTATGACATAAAATATTACCTTCTAGTAATCCTAGTCTTCTACAAGACACACCTGTATCAAACACCTTGGAGTGTGTTATGTTAGTTTATCACTATTAATTAGATGATTACAGGTGTACTATAATGTCATTATAACATAAGATATTACCTTCTAGTAATCCTAGTCTTCTACAAGACCCACGTGTATCAAACACCTTGGAGTGTGTTATGTTAGTTTATCACTATTAATTAGATGATTACAGGTGTAGTAATATAACGTTATTATGACATAAAATATTACCTTCTAGTAATCCTAGTCTTCTACAAGACACACCTGTATCAAACACCTTGGAGTGTGTTATGTTAGTTTATCACTATTAATTAGATGATTACAGGTGTAGTAATATAACGTTATTATGACATAAAATATTACCTTCTAGTAATCCTAGTCTTCTACAAGACCCACGTGTATCAAACACCTTGGAGTGTGTTATGTTAGTTTATCACTATTAATTAGATGATTACAGGTGTACTATAATGTCATTATAACATAAGATATTACCTTCTAGTAATCCTAGTCTTCTACAAGACCCACGTGTATCAAACACCTTGGAGTGTGTTATGTTAGTTTATCACTATTAATTAGATGATTACAGGTGTAGTAATATAACGTTATTATGACATAAAATATTACCTTCTAGTAATCCTAGTCTTCTACAAGACACACCTGTATCAAACACCTTGGAGTGTGTTATGTTAGTTTATCACTATTAATTAGATGATTACAGGTGTACTATAATGTCATTATAACATAAGATATTACCTTCTAGTAATCCTAGTCTTCTACAAGACCCACGTGTATCAAACACCTTGGAGTGTGTTATGTTAGTTTATCACTATTAATTAGATGATTACAGGTGTAGTAATATAACGTTATTATGACATAAAATATTACCTTCTAGTAATCCTAGTCTTCTACAAGACACACCTGTATCAAACACCTTGGAGTGTGTTATGTTAGTTTATCACTATTAATTAGATGATTACAGGTGTAGTAATATAACGTTATTATGACATAAAATATTACCTTCTAGTAATCCTAGTCTTCTACAAGACACACCTGTATCAAACAGCTTGGAGTGTGTTATGTTAGTTTATCACTATTAATTAGATGATTACAGGTGTAGTAATATAACGTTATTATAACATAAAATATTACCTTCTAGTAATCCTAATCTTCTACAAGACACACGTGTATCAAACACCTTGGAGTGTGTTATGTTAGTTTATCACTATTGATTAGATGATTACAGGTGTAGTAATATAACGTCATTATAACATAAAATATTACCTTCTAGTAATCCTGGTCGTCTACAAGACACACGCGTATCAAACACTTTGGAGTGTGTTATGTTAGTTTATCACTATTAATTAGATGATTACAGGTGTAATATTACGTCATTATAACATAACATATTACCTTCTAGTAAACCTGGTCGTCTACAAGACACACGTATATCAAACACCTTGGAGTGTGTTATGTTAGTTTATCACTATTAATTAGATGATTACAGGTGTAATATAACGTCATTATAACATAAAATATTACCTTCTAGTAATCCTAGTCTTCTACAAGACACACGTGTATCAAACACCTTGGAGTGTGTTATGTTAGTTTATCACTATTAATTAGATGATTACAGGTGTAATATAACGTCATTATAACATAAAATATTACCTTCTAGTAATCCTAGTCTTCTACAAGACACACGTATATCAAACACCTTGGAGTGTGTTATGTTAGTTTATCACTATTAATTAGATGATTACAGGTGTAATATAACGTCATTATAACATAAAATATTACCTTCTAGTAATCCTAGTCTTCTACAAGACCCACGTGTATCAAACACCTTGGAGTGTGTTATGTTAGTTTATCACTATTAATTAGATGATTACAGGTGTACTATAATGTCATTATAACATAAGATATTACCTTCTAGTAATCCTAGTCTTCTACAAGACCCACGTGTATCAAACACCTTGGAGTGTGTTATGTTAGTTTATCACTATTAATTAGATGATTACAGGTGTAGTAATATAACGTTATTATGACATAAAATATTACCTCCTAGTAATCCTAGTCTTCTACAAGACACACCTGTATCAAACACCTTGGAGTGTGTTATGTTAGTTTATCACTATTAATTAGATGATTACAGGTGTACTATAATATCATTATAACATAAGATATTACCTTCTAGTAATCCTAGTCTTCTACAAGACCCACGTGTATCAAACACCTTGGAGTGTGTTATGTTAGTTTATCACTATTAATTAGATGATTACAGGTGTAGTAATATAACGTTATTATGACATAAAATATTACCTTCTAGTAATCCTAGTCTTCTACAAGACACACCTGTATCAAACACCTTGGAGTGTGTTATGTTAGTTTATCACTATTAATTAGATGATTACAGGTGTAGTAATATAACGTTATTATGACATAAAATATTACCTTCTAGTAATCCTAGTCTTCTACAAGACCCACGTGTATCAAACACCTTGGAGTGTGTTATGTTAGTTTATCACTATTAATTAGATGATTACAGGTGTACTATAATGTCATTATAACATAAGATATTACCTTCTAGTAATCCTAGTCTTCTACAAGACCCACGTGTATCAAACACCTTGGAGTGTGTTATGTTAGTTTATCACTATTAATTAGATGATTACAGGTGTAGTAATATAACGTTATTATGACATAAAATATTACCTTCTAGTAATCCTAGTCTTCTACAAGACACACCTGTATCAAACACCTTGGAGTGTGTTATGTTAGTTTATCACTATTAATTAGATGATTACAGGTGTACTATAATGTCATTATAACATAAGATATTACCTTCTAGTAATCCTAGTCTTCTACAAGACCAACGTGTATCAAACACCTTGGAGTGTGTTATGTTAGTTTATCACTATTAATTAGATGATTACAGGTGTAGTAATATAACGTTATTATGACATAAAATATTACCTTCTAGTAATCCTAGTCTTCTACAAGACACACCTGTATCAAACACCTTGGAGTGTGTTATGTTAGTTTATCACTATTAATTAGATGATTACAGGTGTAATATAACGTCATTATAACATAAAATATTACCTTCTAGTAATCCTAGTCTTCTACAAGACCCACGTGTATCAAACACCTTGGAGTGTGTTATGTTAGTTTATCACTATTAATTAGATGATTACAGGTGTACTATAATGTCATTATAACATAAGATATTACCTTCTAGTAATCCTAGTCTTCCACAAGACACACCTGTATCAAACACCTTGGAGTGTGTTATGTTAGTTTATCACTATTAATTAGATGATTACAGGTGTAGTAATATAACGTTATTATGACATACAATATTACCTTCTAGTAATCCTAGTCTTCTACAAGACACACCTGTATCAAACAGCTTGGAGTGTGTTATGTTAGTTTATCACTATTAATTAGATGATTACAGGTGTAGTAATATAACGTTATTATAACATAAAATATTACCTTCTAGTAATCCTAATCTTCTACAAGACACACGTGTATCAAACACCTTGGAGTGTGTTATGTTAGTTTATCACTATTGATTAGATGATTACAGGTGTAGTAATATAACGTTATTATAACATAAAATATTACCTTCTAGTAATACTGGTCGTCTACAAGACACACCTGTATCAAACACCTTGGAGTGTGTTATGTTACTTTATCACTATTAATTAGATGATTACAGGTGTAATATATCGTCATTATAACATAAAATATTACCTTCTAGTAATCCTGGTTGTCTACAAGACACACGTGTATCAAACACTTTGGAGTGTGTTATGTTAGTTTATCACTATTAATTAGATGATTACAGGTGTAGTAATATAACGTTATTATAACATAAAATATTACCTTCTAGTAATCCTAGTCTTCTACAAGACACACCTGTATCAAACACCTTGGAGTGTGTTATGTTAGTTTATCACTATTAATTAGATGATTACAAGTGTAGTAATATAACGTTATTATAACATAAAATATTACCTTCTAGTAATCCTGGTCGTCTACAAGACACACGTATATCAAACACCTTAGAGTGTGTTATGTTAGTTTATCACTATTAATTAGATGATTACAGGTGTAATAATATAACGTTATTATAACATAAAATATTACCTTCTAGTAATCCTAGTCTTCTACAAGACACACGTATATCAAACACCTTGGAGTGTGTTATGTTACTTTATCACTATTAATTAGATGATTACAGGTGTAATATAACGTCATTATAACATACAATATTACCTTCTAGTAATCCTAGTCTTCTACAAGACCCACGTGTATCAAACACCTTGGAGTGTGTTATGTTAGTTTATCACTATTAATTAGATGATTACATGTGTAGTAATATAACGTCATTATAACATAAAATATTACCTTCTAGTAATCCTGGTCGTCTACAAGACACACATATATCAAACACCTTGGAGTGTGTTATGTTAGTTTATCACTATTAATTAGATGATTACAGGTGTAATATAACGTCATTATAACATAAAATATTACCTTCTAGTAATCCTAGTCTTCTACAAGACACACGTGTATCAAACACCTTGGAGTGTGTTATGTTAGTTTATCACTATTAATTAGATGATTACAGGTGTAATATAACGTCATTATAACATAAAATATTACCTTCTAGTAATCCTAGTCTTCTACAAGACACACGTATATCAAACACCTTGGAGTGTGTTATGTTAGTTTATCACTATTAATTAGATGATTACAGGTGTAATATAACGTCATTATAACATAAAATATTACCTTCTAGTAATCCTAGTCTTCTACAAGACCCACGTGTATCAAACACCTTGGAGTGTGTTATGTTAGTTTATCACTATTAATTAGATGATTACAGGTGTACTATAATGTCATTATAACATAAGATATTACCTTCTAGTAAACCTAGTCTTCTACAAGACCCACGTGTATCAAACACCTTGGAGTGTGTTATGTTAGTTTATCACTATTAATTAGATGATTACAGGTGTAGTAATATAACGTTATTATGACATAAAATATTACCTTCTAGTAATCCTAGTCTTCTACAAGACACACCTGTATCAAACACCTTGGAGTGTGTTATGTTAGTTTATCACTATTAATTAGATGATTACAGGTGTAATATAACGTCATTATAACATAAAATATTACCTTCTAGTAATCCTAGTCTTCTACAAGACACACGTGTATCAAACACCTTGGAGTGTGTTATGTTAGTTTATCACTATTAATTAGATGATTACAGGTGTACTATAATGTCATTATAACATAAGATATTACCTTCTAGTAATCCTAGTCTTCTACAAGACCCACGTGTATCAAACACCTTGGAGTGTGTTATGTTAGTTTATCACTATTAATTAGATGATTACAGGTGTAGTAATATAACGTTATTATGACATAAAATATTACCTTCTAGTAATCCTAGTCTTTTACAAGACACACCTGTATCAAACACCTTGGAGTGTGTTATGTTAGTTTATCACTATTAATTAGATGATTACAGGTGTAATATAACGTCATTATAACATAAAATATTACCTTCTAGTAATCCTAGTCTTCTACAAGACCCACGTGTATCAAACACCTTGGAGTGTGTTATGTTAGTTTATCACTATTAATTAGATGATTACAGGTGTAGTAATATAACGTTATTATGACATAAAATATTACCTTCTAGTAATCCTAGTCTTCTACAAGACACACCTGTATCAAACAGCTTGGAGTGTGTTATGTTAGTTTATCACTATTAATTAGATGATTACAGGTGTAGTAATATAACGTTATTATAACATAAAATATTACATTCTAGTAATCCTAGTCTTCTACAAGACACACCTGTATCAAACACCTTGGAGTGTGTTATGTTAGTTTATCACTATTAATTAGATGATTACAGGTGTAGTAATATAACGTTATTATGACATAAAATATTACCTTCTAGTAATCCTAGTCTTCTACAAGACACACCTGTATCAAACAGCTTGGAGTGTGTTATGTTAGTTTATCACTATTGATTAGATGATTACAGGTGTAGTAATATAACGTTATTATAACATAAAATATTACCTTCTAGTAATCCTGGTCGTCTACAAGACACACCTGTATCAAACACCTTGGAGTGTGTTATGTTACTTTATCACTATTAATTAGATGATTATAGGTGTAATATAACGTCATTATAACATACAATATTACCTTCTAGTAATCCTAGTCTTCTACAAGACCCACGTGTATCAAACACCTTGGAGTGTGTTATGTTAGTTTATCACTATTAATTAGATGATTACATGTGTAGTAATATAACGTCATTATAACATAAAATATTACCTTCTAGTAATCCTGGTCGTCTACAAGACACACGTGTATCAAACACTTTGGAGTGTGTTATGTTAGTTTATCACTATTAATTAGATGATTACAGGTGTAATATAACGTCATTATAACATAACATATTACCTTCTAGTAAACCTGGTCGTCTACAAGACACACGTATATCAAACACCTTGGAGTGTGTTATGTTAGTTTATCACTATTAATTAGATGATTACAGGTGTAATATAACGTCATTATAACATAAAATATTACCTTCTAGTAATCCTAGTCTTCTACAAGACACACGTGTATCAAACACCTTGGAGTGTGTTATGTTAGTTTATCACTATTAATTAGATGATTACAGGTGTAATATAACGTCATTATAACATAAAATATTACCTTCTAGTAATCCTAGTCTTCTACAAGACACACGTATATCAAACACCTTGGAGTGTGTTATGTTAGTTTATCACTATTAATTAGATGATTACAGGTGTAATATAACGTCATTATAACATAAAATATTACCTTCTAGTAATCCTAGTCTTCTACAAGACCCACGTGTATCAAACACCTTGGAGTGTGTTATGTTAGTTTATCACTATTAATTAGATGATTACAGGTGTACTATAATGTCATTATAACATAAGATATTACCTTCTAGTAATCCTAGTCTTCTACAAGACCCACGTGTATCAAACACCTTGGAGTGTGTTATGTTAGTTTATCACTATTAATTAGATGATTACAGGTGTAGTAATATAACGTTATTATGACATAAAATATTACCTTCTAGTAATCCTAGTCTTCTACAAGACACACCTGTATCAAACACCTTGGAGTGTGTTATGTTAGTTTATCACTATTAATTAGATGATTACAGGTGTACTATAATGTCATTATAACATAAGATATTACCTTCTAGTAATCCTAGTCTTCTACAAGACCCACGTGTATCAAACACCTTGGAGTGTGTTATGTTAGTTTATCACTATTAATTAGATGATTACAGGTGTAGTAATATAACGTTATTATGACATAAAATATTACCTTCTAGTAATCCTAGTCTTCTACAAGACACACCTGTATCAAACACCTTGGAGTGTGTTATGTTAGTTTATCACTATTAATTAGATGATTACAGGTGTAGTAATATAACGTTATTATGACATAAAATATTACCTTCTAGTAATCCTAGTCTTCTACAAGACCCACGTGTATCAAACACCTTGGAGTGTGTTATGTTAGTTTATCACTATTAATTAGATGATTACAGGTGTACTATAATGTCATTATAACATAAGATATTACCTTCTAGTAATCCTAGTCTTCTACAAGACCCACGTGTATCAAACACCTTGGAGTGTGTTATGTTAGTTTATCACTATTAATTAGATGATTACAGGTGTAGTAATATAACGTTATTATGACATAAAATATTACCTTCTAGTAATCCTAGTCTTCTACAAGACACACCTGTATCAAACACCTTGGAGTGTGTTATGTTAGTTTATCACTATTAATTAGATGATTACAGGTGTACTATAATGTCATTATAACATAAGATATTACCTTCTAGTAATCCTAGTCTTCTACAAGACCCACGTGTATCAAACACCTTGGAGTGTGTTATGTTAGTTTATCACTATTAATTAGATGATTACAGGTGTAGTAATATAACGTTATTATGACATAAAATATTACCTTCTAGTAATCCTAGTCTTCTACAAGACACACCTGTATCAAACACCTTGGAGTGTGTTATGTTAGTTTATCACTATTAATTAGATGATTACAGGTGTAGTAATATAACGTTATTATGACATAAAATATTACCTTCTAGTAATCCTAGTCTTCTACAAGACACACCTGTATCAAACAGCTTGGAGTGTGTTATGTTAGTTTATCACTATTAATTAGATGATTACAGGTGTAGTAATATAACGTTATTATAACATAAAATATTACCTTCTAGTAATCCTAATCTTCTACAAGACACACGTGTATCAAACACCTTGGAGTGTGTTATGTTAGTTTATCACTATTGATTAGATGATTACAGGTGTAGTAATATAACGTCATTATAACATAAAATATTACCTTCTAGTAATCCTGGTCGTCTACAAGACACACGCGTATCAAACACTTTGGAGTGTGTTATGTTAGTTTATCACTATTAATTAGATGATTACAGGTGTAATATAACGTCATTATAACATAACATATTACCTTCTAGTAAACCTGGTCGTCTACAAGACACACGTATATCAAACACCTTGGAGTGTGTTATGTTAGTTTATCACTATTAATTAGATGATTACAGGTGTAATATAACGTCATTATAACATAAAATATTACCTTCTAGTAATCCTAGTCTTCTACAAGACACACGTGTATCAAACACCTTGGAGTGTGTTATGTTAGTTTATCACTATTAATTAGATGATTACAGGTGTAATATAACGTCATTATAACATAAAATATTACCTTCTAGTAATCCTAGTCTTCTACAAGACACACGTATATCAAACACCTTGGAGTGTGTTATGTTAGTTTATCACTATTAATTAGATGATTACAGGTGTAATATAACGTCATTATAACATAAAATATTACCTTCTAGTAATCCTAGTCTTCTACAAGACCCACGTGTATCAAACACCTTGGAGTGTGTTATGTTAGTTTATCACTATTAATTAGATGATTACAGGTGTACTATAATGTCATTATAACATAAGATATTACCTTCTAGTAATCCTAGTCTTCTACAAGACCCACGTGTATCAAACACCTTGGAGTGTGTTATGTTAGTTTATCACTATTAATTAGATGATTACAGGTGTAGTAATATAACGTTATTATGACATAAAATATTACCTCCTAGTAATCCTAGTCTTCTACAAGACACACCTGTATCAAACACCTTGGAGTGTGTTATGTTAGTTTATCACTATTAATTAGATGATTACAGGTGTACTATAATATCATTATAACATAAGATATTACCTTCTAGTAATCCTAGTCTTCTACAAGACCCACGTGTATCAAACACCTTGGAGTGTGTTATGTTAGTTTATCACTATTAATTAGATGATTACAGGTGTAGTAATATAACGTTATTATGACATAAAATATTACCTTCTAGTAATCCTAGTCTTCTACAAGACACACCTGTATCAAACACCTTGGAGTGTGTTATGTTAGTTTATCACTATTAATTAGATGATTACAGGTGTAGTAATATAACGTTATTATGACATAAAATATTACCTTCTAGTAATCCTAGTCTTCTACAAGACCCACGTGTATCAAACACCTTGGAGTGTGTTATGTTAGTTTATCACTATTAATTAGATGATTACAGGTGTACTATAATGTCATTATAACATAAGATATTACCTTCTAGTAATCCTAGTCTTCTACAAGACCCACGTGTATCAAACACCTTGGAGTGTGTTATGTTAGTTTATCACTATTAATTAGATGATTACAGGTGTAGTAATATAACGTTATTATGACATAAAATATTACCTTCTAGTAATCCTAGTCTTCTACAAGACACACCTGTATCAAACACCTTGGAGTGTGTTATGTTAGTTTATCACTATTAATTAGATGATTACAGGTGTACTATAATGTCATTATAACATAAGATATTACCTTCTAGTAATCCTAGTCTTCTACAAGACCCACGTGTATCAAACACCTTGGAGTGTGTTATGTTAGTTTATCACTATTAATTAGATGATTACAGGTGTAGTAATATAACGTTATTATGACATAAAATATTACCTTCTAGTAATCCTAGTCTTCTACAAGACACACCTGTATCAAACACCTTGGAGTGTGTTATGTTAGTTTATCACTATTAATTAGATGATTACAGGTGTAATATAACGTCATTATAACATAAAATATTACCTTCTAGTAATCCTAGTCTTCTACAAGACCCACGTGTATCAAACACCTTGGAGTGTGTTATGTTAGTTTATCACTATTAATTAGATGATTACAGGTGTACTATAATGTCATTATAACATAAGATATTACCTTCTAGTAATCCTAGTCTTCCACAAGACACACCTGTATCAAACACCTTGGAGTGTGTTATGTTAGTTTATCACTATTAATTAGATGATTACAGGTGTAGTAATATAACGTTATTATGACATACAATATTACCTTCTAGTAATCCTAGTCTTCTACAAGACACACCTGTATCAAACAGCTTGGAGTGTGTTATGTTAGTTTATCACTATTAATTAGATGATTACAGGTGTAGTAATATAACGTTATTATAACATAAAATATTACCTTCTAGTAATCCTAATCTTCTACAAGACACACGTGTATCAAACACCTTGGAGTGTGTTATGTTAGTTTATCACTATTGATTAGATGATTACAGGTGTAGTAATATAACGTTATTATAACATAAAATATTACCTTCTAGTAATACTGGTCGTCTACAAGACACACCTGTATCAAACACCTTGGAGTGTGTTATGTTACTTTATCACTATTAATTAGATGATTACAGGTGTAATATATCGTCATTATAACATAAAATATTACCTTCTAGTAATCCTGGTTGTCTACAAGACACACGTGTATCAAACACTTTGGAGTGTGTTATGTTAGTTTATCACTATTAATTAGATGATTACAGGTGTAGTAATATAACGTTATTATAACATAAAATATTACCTTCTAGTAATCCTAGTCTTCTACAAGACACACCTGTATCAAACACCTTGGAGTGTGTTATGTTAGTTTATCACTATTAATTAGATGATTACAAGTGTAGTAATATAACGTTATTATAACATAAAATATTACCTTCTAGTAATCCTGGTCGTCTACAAGACACACGTATATCAAACACCTTAGAGTGTGTTATGTTAGTTTATCACTATTAATTAGATGATTACAAGTGTAGTAATATAACGTCATTATAACATAAAATATTACCTTCTAGTAATCCTAGTCTTCTACAAGACCCACGTGTATCAAACACCTTGGAGTGTGTTATGTTAGTTTATCACTATTAATTAGATGATTACAGGTGTAATATAACGTCATTATAACATAAAATATTACCTTCTAGTAATCCTAGTCTTCTACAAGACACACGTATATCAAACACCTTGGAGTGTGTTATGTTAGTTTATCACTATTAATTAGATGATTACAGGTGTAATATAACGTCATTATAACATAAAATATTACCTTCTAGTAATCCTAGTCTTCTACAAGACCCACGTGTATCAAACACCTTGGAGTGTGTTATGTTAGTTTATCACTATTAATTAGATGATTACAGGTGTACTATAATGTCATTATAACATAAGATATTACCTTCTAGTAATCCTAGTCTTCTACAAGACCCACGTGTATCAAACACCTTGGAGTGTGTTATGTTAGTTTATCACTATTAATTAGATGATTACAGGTGTAGTAATATAACGTTATTATGACATAAAATATTACCTTCTAGTAATCCTAGTTTTCTACAAGACACACCTGTATCAAACACCTTGGAGTGTGTTATGTTAGTTTATCACTATTAATTAGATGATTACAGGTGTAATATAACGTCATTATAACATAAAATATTACCTTCTAGTAATCCTAGTCTTCTACAAGACACACGTGTATCAAACACCTTGGAGTGTGTTATGTTAGTTTATCACTATTAATTAGATGATTACAGGTGTAATATAACGTCATTATAACATAAAATATTACCTTCTAGTAATCCTAGTCTTCTACAAGACACACGTATATCAAACACCTTGGAGTGTGTTATGTTAGTTTATCACTATTAATTAGATGATTACAGGTGTAATATAACGTCATTATAACATAAAATATTACCTTCTAGTAATCCTAGTCTTCTACAAGACCCACGTGTATCAAACACCTTGGAGTGTGTTATGTTAGTTTATCACTATTAATTAGATGATTACAGGTGTACTATAATGTCATTATAACATAAGATATTACCTTCTAGTAATCCTAGTCTTCTACAAGACCCACGTGTATCAAACACCTTGGAGTGTGTTATGTTAGTTTATCACTATTAATTAGATGATTACAGGTGTAGTAATATAACGTTATTATGACATAAAATATTACCTTCTAGTAATCCTAGTCTTCTACAAGACACACCTGTATCAAACACCTTGGAGTGTGTTATGTTAGTTTATCACTATTAATTAGATGATTACATGTGTAGTAATATAACGTCATTATAACATAAAATATTACCTTCTAGTAATCCTGGTCGTCTACAAGACACACCTGTATCAAACACCTTGGAGTGTGTTATGTTAGTTTATCACTATTAATTAGATGATTACAGGTGTAATATAACGTCATTATAACATAAAATATTACCTTCTAGTAATCCTAGTCTTCTACAAGACCCACGTGTATCAAACACCTTGGAGTGTGTTATGTTAGTTTATCACTATTAATTAGATGATTACAGGTGTACTATAATGTCATTATAACATAAGATATTACCTTCTAGTAATCCTAGTCTTCTACAAGACCCACGTGTATCAAACACCTTGGAGTGTGTTATGTTAGTTTATCACTATTAATTAGATGATTACAGGTGTAGTAATATAACGTTATTATGACATAAAATATTACCTTCTAGTAATCCTAGTCTTCTACAAGACACACCTGTATCAAACACCTTGGAGTGTGTTATGTTAGTTTATCACTATTAATTAGATGATTACAGGTGTAATATAACGTCATTATAACATAAAATATTACCTTCTAGTAATCCTAGTCTTCTACAAGACACACGTGTATCAAACACCTTGGAGTGTGTTATGTTAGTTTATCACTATTAATTAGATGATTACAGGTGTAATATAACGTCATTATAACATAAAATATTACCTTCTAGTAATCCTAGTCTTCTACAAGACACACGTATATCAAACACCTTGGAGTGTGTTATGTTAGTTTATCACTATTAATTAGATGATTACAGGTGTAATATAACGTCATTATAACATAAAATATTACCTTCTAGTAATCCTAGTCTTCTACAAGACCCACGTGTATCAAACACCTTGGAGTGTGTTATGTTAGTTTATCACTATTAATTAGATGATTACAGGTGTACTATAATGTCATTATAACATAAGATATTACCTTCTAGTAATCCTAGTCTTCTACAAGACCCACGTGTATCAAACACCTTGGAGTGTGTTATGTTAGTTTATCACTATTAATTAGATGATTACAGGTGTAGTAATATAACGTTATTATGACATAAAATATTACCTTCTAGTAATCCTAGTCTTCTACAAGACACACCTGTATCAAACACCTTGGAGTGTGTTATGTTAGTTTATCACTATTAATTAGATGATTACATGTGTAGTAATATAACGTCATTATAACATAAAATATTACCTTCTAGTAATCCTGGTCGTCTACAAGACACACCTGTATCAAACACTTTGGAGTGTGTTATGTTAGTTTATCACTATTAATTAGATGATTACAGGTGTAATATAACGTCATTATAACATAACATATTACCTTCTAGTAAACCTGGTCGTCTACAAGACACACGTATATCAAACACCTTGGAGTGTGTTATGTTAGTTTATCACTATTAATTAGATGATTACATGTGTAATATAATGTCATTATAACATAAGATATTACCTTCTAGTAATCCTAGTCTTCCACAAGACACACCTGTATCAAACACCTTGGAGTGTGTTATGTTAGTTTATCACTATTAATTAGATGATTACAGGTGTAGTAATATAACGTTATTATGACATAAAATATTACCTTCTAGTAATCCTAGTCTTCTACAAGACACACGTATATCAAACACCTTGGAGTGTGTTATGTTAGTTTATCACTATTAATTAGATGATTACAGGTGTAATATAACGTCATTATAACATAAAATATTACCTTCTAGTAATCCTAGTCTTCTACAAGACCCACGTGTATCAAACACCTTGGAGTGTGTTATGTTAGTTTATCACTATTAATTAGATGATTACAGGTGTACTATAATGTCATTATAACATAAGATATTACCTTCTAGTAATCCTAGTCTTCTACAAGACCCACGTGTATCAAACACCTTGGAGTGTGTTATGTTAGTTTATCACTATTAATTAGATGATTACAGGTGTAGTAATATAACGTTATTATGACATAAAATATTACCTTCTAGTAATCCTAGTCTTCTACAAGACACACCTGTATCAAACACCTTGGAGTGTGTTATGTTAGTTTATCACTATTAATTAGATGATTACAGGTGTACTATAATGTCATTATAACATAAGATATTACCTTCTAGTAATCCTAGTCTTCTACAAGACCCACGTGTATCAAACACCTTGGAGTGTGTTATGTTAGTTTATCACTATTAATTAGATGATTACAGGTGTAGTAATATAACGTTATTATGACATAAAATATTACCTTCTAGTAATCCTAGTCTTCTACAAGACACACCTGTATCAAACACCTTGGAGTGTGTTATGTTAGTTTATCACTATTAATTAGATGATTACAGGTGTAATATAACGTCATTATAACATAAAATATTACCTTCTAGTAATCCTAGTCTTCTACAAGACACACGTGTATCAAACACCTTGGAGTGTGTTATGTTAGTTTATCACTATTAATTAGATGATTACAGGTGTAATATAACGTCATTATAACATAAAATATTACCTTCTAGTAATCCTAGTCTTCTACAAGACACACGTATATCAAACACCTTGGAGTGTGTTATGTTAGTTTATCACTATTAATTAGATGATTACAGGTGTAATATAACGTCATTATAACATAAAATATTACCTTCTAGTAATCCTAGTCTTCTACAAGACCCACGTGTATCAAACACCTTGGAGTGTGTTATGTTAGTTTATCACTATTAATTAGATGATTACAGGTGTACTATAATGTCATTATAACATAAGATATTACCTTCTAGTAATCCTAGTCTTCTACAAGACCCACGTGTATCAAACACCTTGGAGTGTGTTATGTTAGTTTATCACTATTAATTAGATGATTACAGGTGTAGTAATATAACGTTATTATGACATAAAATATTACCTTCTAGTAATCCTAGTCTTCTACAAGACACACCTGTATCAAACACCTTGGAGTGTGTTATGTTAGTTTATCACTATTAATTAGATGATTACATGTGTAGTAATATAACGTCATTATAACATAAAATATTACCTTCTAGTAATCCTAGTCGTCTACAAGACACACGTGTATCAAACACTTTGGAGTGTGTTATGTTAGTTTATCACTATTAATTAGATGATTACAGGTGTAATATAACGTCATTATAACATAACATATTACCTTCTAGTAAACCTGGTCGTCTACAAGACACACGTATATCAAACACCTTGGAGTGTGTTATGTTAGTTTATCACTATTAATTAGATGATTACAGGTGTAATATAATGTCATTATAACATAAGATATTACCTTCTAGTAATCCTAGTCTTCCACAAGACACACCTGTATCAAACACCTTGGAGTGTGTTATGTTAGTTTATCACTATTAATTAGATGATTACAGGTGTAGTAATATAACGTTATTATGACATAAAATATTACCTTCTAGTAATCCTAGTCTTCTACAAGACACACGTATATCAAACACCTTGGAGTGTGTTATGTTAGTTTATCACTATTAATTAGATGATTACAGGTGTAATATAACGTCATTATAACATAAAATATTACCTTCTAGTAATCCTAGTCTTCTACAAGACCCACGTGTATCAAACACCTTGGAGTGTGTTATGTTAGTTTATCACTATTAATTAGATGATTACAGGTGTACTATAATGTCATTATAACATAAGATATTACCTTCTAGTAATCCTAGTCTTCTACAAGACCCACGTGTATCAAACACCTTGGAGTGTGTTATGTTAGTTTATCACTATTAATTAGATGATTACAGGTGTAGTAATATAACGTTATTATGACATAAAATATTACCTTCTAGTAATCCTAGTCTTCTACAAGACACACCTGTATCAAACACCTTGGAGTGTGTTATGTTAGTTTATCACTATTAATTAGATGATTACAGGTGTAGTAATATAACGTTATTATGACATAAAATATTACCTTCTAGTAATCCTAGTCTTCTACAAGACACACCTGTATCAAACACCTTGGAGTGTGTTATGTTAGTTTATCACTATTAATTAGATGATTACAGGTGTAATATAACGTCATTATAACATAAAATATTACCTTCTAGTAATCCTAGTCTTCTACAAGACACACGTGTATCAAACACCTTGGAGTGTGTTATGTTAGTTTATCACTATTAATTAGATGATTACAGGTGTAGTAATATAACGTTATTATGACATAAAATATTACCTTCTAGTAATCCTAGTCTTCTACAAGACACACCTGTATCAAACACCTTGGAGTGTGTTATGTTAGTTTATCACTATTAATTAGATGATTACAGGTGTACTATAATGTCATTATAACATAAGATATTACCTTCTAGTAATCCTAGTCTTCTACAAGACCCACTTGTATCAAACACCTTGGAGTGTGTTATGTTAGTTTATCACTATTAATTAGATGATTACAGGTGTAGTAATATAACGTTATTATGACATAAAATATTACCTTCTAGTAATCCTAGTCTTCTACAAGACACACCTGTATCAAACACCTTGGAGTGTGTTATGTTAGTTTATCACTATTAATTAGATGATTACAGGTGTAATATAACGTCATTATAACATAAAATATTACCTTCTAGTAATCCTAGTCTTCTACAAGACACACGTGTATCAAACACCTTGGAGTGTGTTATGTTAGTTTATCACTATTAATTAGATGATTACAGGTGTAATATAACGTCATTATAACATAAAATATTACCTTCTAGTAATCCTAGTCTTCTACAAGACACACGTATATCAAACACCTTGGAGTGTGTTATGTTAGTTTATCACTATTAATTAGATGATTACAGGTGTAATATAACGTCATTATAACATAAAATATTACCTTCTAGTAATCCTAGTCTTCTACAAGACCCACGTGTATCAAACACCTTGGAGTGTGTTATGTTAGTTTATCACTATTAATTAGATGATTACAGGTGTACTATAATGTCATTATAACATAAGATATTACCTTCTAGTAATCCTAGTCTTCTACAAGACCCACGTGTATCAAACACCTTGGAGTGTGTTATGTTAGTTTATCACTATTAATTAGATGATTACAGGTGTAGTAATATAACGTTATTATGACATAAAATATTACCTTCTAGTAATCCTAGTCTTCTACAAGACACACCTGTATCAAACACCTTGGAGTGTGTTATGTTAGTTTATCACTATTAATTAGATGATTACATGTGTAGTAATATAACGTCATTATAACATAAAATATTACCTTCTAGTAATCCTGGTCGTCTACAAGACACACGTGTATCAAACACTTTGGAGTGTGTTATGTTAGTTTATCACTATTAATTAGATGATTACAGGTGTAATATAACGTCATTATAACATAACATATTACCTTCTAGTAAACCTGGTCGTCTACAAGACACACGTATATCAAACACCTTGGAGTGTGTTATGTTAGTTTATCACTATTAATTAGATGATTACAGGTGTAATATAATGTCATTATAACATAAGATATTACCTTCTAGTAATCCTAGTCTTCCACAAGACACACCTGTATCAAACACCTTGGAGTGTGTTATGTTAGTTTATCACTATTAATTAGATGATTACAGGTATAGTAATATAACGTTATTATGACATAAAATATTACCTTCTAGTAATCCTAGTCTTCTACAAGACACACGTATATCAAACACCTTGGAGTGTGTTATGTTAGTTTATCACTATTAATTAGATGATTACAGGTGTAATATAACGTCATTATAACATAAAATATTACCTTCTAGTAATCCTAGTCTTTTACAAGACCCACGTGTATCAAACACCTTGGAGTGTGTTATGTTAGTTTATCACTATTAATTAGATGATTACAGGTGTACTATAATGTCATTATAACATAAGATATTACCTTCTAGTAATCCTAGTCTTCTACAAGACCCACGTGTATCAAACACCTTGGAGTGTGTTATGTTAGTTTATCACTATTAATTAGATGATTACAGGTGTAGTAATATAACGTTATTATGACATAAAATATTACCTTCTAGTAATCCTAGTCTTCTACAAGACACACCTGTATCAAACACCTTGGAGTGTGTTATGTTAGTTTATCACTATTAATTAGATGATTACAGGTGTAGTAATATAACGTTATTATGACATAAAATATTACCTTCTAGTAATCCTAGTCTTCTACAAGACACACCTGTATCAAACACCTTGGAGTGTGTTATGTTAGTTTATCACTATTAATTAGATGATTACATGTGTAGTAATATAACGTCATTATAACATAAAATATTACCTTCTAGTAATCCTGGTCGTCTACAAGACACACGTGTATCAAACACTTTGGAGTGTGTTATGTTAGTTTATCACTATTAATTAGATGATTACAGGTGTAATATAACGTCATTATAACATAACATATTACCTTCTAGTAAACCTGGTCGTCTACAAGACACACGTATATCAAACACCTTGGAGTGTGTTATGTTAGTTTATCACTATTAATTAGATGATTACAGGTGTAATATAATGTCATTATAACATAAGATATTACCTTCTAGTAATCCTAGTCTTCCACAAGACACACCTGTATCAAACACCTTGGAGTGTGTTATGTTAGTTTATCACTATTAATTAGATGATTACAGGTGTAGTAATATAACGTTATTATGACATAAAATATTACCTTCTAGTAATCCTAGTCTTCTACAAGACACACGTATATCAAACACCTTGGAGTGTGTTATGTTAGTTTATCACTATTAATTAGATGATTACAGGTGTAATATAACGTCATTATAACATAAAATATTACCTTCTAGTAATCCTAGTCTTCTACAAGACCCACGTGTATCAAACACCTTGGAGTGTGTTATGTTAGTTTATCACTATTAATTAGATGATTACAGGTGTAGTAATATAACGTTATTATGACATAAAATATTACCTTCTAGTAATCCTAGTCTTCTACAAGACACACCTGTATCAAACACCTTGGAGTGTGTTATGTTAGTTTATCACTATTAATTAGATGATTACATGTGTAGTAATATAACGTCATTATAACATAAAATATTACCTTCTAGTAATCCTGGTCGTCTACAAGACACACGTATATCAAACACCTTGGAGTGTGTTATGTTAGTTTATCACTATTAATTAGATGATTACAGGTGTAATATAACGTCATTATAACATAAAATATTACCTTCTAGTAATCCTAGTCTTCTACAAGACCCACGTGTATCAAACACCTTGGAGTGTGTTATGTTAGTTTATCACTATTAATTAGATGATTACAGGTGTACTATAATGTCATTATAACATAAGATATTACCTTCTAGTAATCCTAGTCTTCTACAAGACCCACGTGTATCAAACACCTTGGAGTGTGTTATGTTAGTTTATCACTATTAATTAGATGATTACAGGTGTAGTAATATAACGTTATTATGACATAAAATATTACCTTCTAGTAATCCTAGTCTTCTACAAGACACACCTGTATCAAACACCTTGGAGTGTGTTATGTTAGTTTATCACTATTAATTAGATGATTACATGTGTAGTAATATAACGTCATTATAACATAAAATATTACCTTCTAGTAATCCTGGTCGTCTACAAGACATACGTGTATCAAACACTTTGGAGTGTGTTATGTTAGTTTATCACTATTAATTAGATGATTACAGGTGTAATATAACGTCATTATAACATAACATATTACCTTCTAGTAAACCTGGTCGTCTACAAGACACACGTATATCAAACACCTTGGAGTGTGTTATGTTAGTTTATCACTATTAATTAGATGATTACAGGTGTAATATAATGTCATTATAACATAAGATATTACCTTCTAGTAATCCTAGTCTTCCACAAGACACACCTGTATCAAACACCTTGGAGTGTGTTATGTTAGTTTATCACTATTAATTAGATGATTACAGGTGTAGTAATATAACGTTATTATGACATAAAATATTACCTTCTAGTAATCCTAGTCTTCTACAAGACACACGTATATCAAACACCTTGGAGTGTGTTATGTTAGTTTATCACTATTAATTAGATGATTACAGGTGTAATATAACGTCATTATAACATAAAATATTACCTTCTAGTAATCCTAGTCTTTTACAAGACCCACGTGTATCAAACACCTTGGAGTGTGTTATGTTAGTTTATCACTATTAATTAGATGATTACAGGTGTACTATAATGTCATTATAACATAAGATATTACCTTCTAGTAATCCTAGTCTTCTACAAGACCCACCTGTATCAAACACCTTGGAGTGTGTTATGTTAGTTTATCACTATTAATTAGATGATTACAGGTGTAGTAATATAACGTTATTATGACATAAAATATTACCTTCTAGTAATCCTAGTCTTCTACAAGACACACCTGTATCAAACACCTTGGAGTGTGTTATGTTAGTTTATCACTATTAATTAGATGATTACAGGTGTAGTAATATAACGTTATTATGACATAAAATATTACCTTCTAGTAATCCTAGTCTTCTACAAGACACACCTGTATCAAACACCTTGGAGTGTGTTATGTTAGTTTATCACTATTAATTAGATGATTACATGTGTAGTAATATAACGTCATTATAACATAAAATATTACCTTCTAGTAATCCTGGTCGTCTACAAGACACACGTGTATCAAACACTTTGGAGTGTGTTATGTTAGTTTATCACTATTAATTAGATGATTACAGGTGTAATATAACGTCATTATAACATAACATATTACCTTCTAGTAAACCTGGTCGTCTACAAGACACACGTATATCAAACACCTTGGAGTGTGTTATGTTAGTTTATCACTATTAATTAGATGATTACAGGTGTAATATAATGTCATTATAACATAAGATATTACCTTCTAGTAATCCTAGTCTTCCACAAGACACACCTGTATCAAACACCTTGGAGTGTGTTATGTTAGTTTATCACTATTAATTAGATGATTACAGGTGTAGTAATATAACGTTATTATGACATAAAATATTACCTTCTAGTAATCCTAGTCTTCTACAAGACACACGTATATCAAACACCTTGGAGTGTGTTATGTTAGTTTATCACTATTAATTAGATGATTACAGGTGTAATATAACGTCATTATAACATAAAATATTACCTTCTAGTAATCCTAGTCTTCTACAAGACCCACGTGTATCAAACACCTTGGAGTGTGTTATGTTAGTTTATCACTATTAATTAGATGATTACAGGTGTACTATAATGTCATTATAACATAAGATATTACCTTCTAGTAATCCTAGTCTTCTACAAGACCCACGTGTATCAAACACCTTGGAGTGTGTTATGTTAGTTTATCACTATTAATTAGATGATTACAGGTGTAGTAATATAACGTTATTATGACATAAAATATTACCTTCTAGTAATCCTAGTCTTCTACAAGACACACCTGTATCAAACACCTTGGAGTGTGTTATGTTAGTTTATCACTATTAATTAGATGATTACAGGTGTACTATAATGTCATTATAACATAAGATATTACCTTCTAGTAATCCTAGTCTTCTACAAGACCCACGTGTATCAAACACCTTGGAGTGTGTTATGTTAGTTTATCACTATTAATTAGATGATTACAGGTGTAGTAATATAACGTTATTATGACATAAAATATTACCTTCTAGTAATCCTAGTCTTCTACAAGACACACCTGTATCAAACACCTTGGAGTGTGTTATGTTAGTTTATCACTATTAATTAGATGATTACAGGTGTAATATAACGTCATTATAACATAAAATATTACCTTCTAGTAATCCTAGTCTTCTACAAGACACACGTGTATCAAACACCTTGGAGTGTGTTATGTTAGTTTATCACTATTAATTAGATGATTACAGGTGTAATATAACGTCATTATAACATAAAATATTACCTTCTAGTAATCCTAGTCTTCTACAAGACACACGTATATCAAACACCTTGGAGTGTGTTATGTTAGTTTATCACTATTAATTAGATGATTACAGGTGTAATATAACGTCATTATAACATAAAATATTACCTTCTAGTAATCCTAGTCTTCTACAAGACCCACGTGTATCAAACACCTTGGAGTGTGTTATGTTAGTTTATCACTATTAATTAGATGATTACATGTGTAGTAATATAACGTCATTATAACATAAAATATTACCTTCTAGTAATCCTGGTCGTCTACAAGACACACGTGTATCAAACACTTTGGAGTGTGTTATGTTAGTTTATCACTATTAATTAGATGATTACAGGTGTAATATAACGTCATTATAACATAACATATTACCTTCTAGTAAACCTGGTCGTCTACAAGACACACGTATATCAAACACCTTGGAGTGTGTTATGTTAGTTTATCACTATTAATTAGATGATTACAGGTGTAATATAATGTCATTATAACATAAGATATTACCTTCTAGTAATCCTAGTCTTCCACAAGACACACCTGTATCAAACACCTTGGAGTGTGTTATGTTAGTTTATCACTATTAATTAGATGATTACAGGTGTAGTAATATAACGTTATTATGACATAAAATATTACCTTCTAGTAATCCTAGTCTTCTACAAGACACACGTATATCAAACACCTTGGAGTGTGTTATGTTAGTTTATCACTATTAATTAGATGATTACAGGTGTAATATAACGTCATTATAACATAAAATATTACCTTCTAGTAATCCTAGTCTTCTACAAGACCCACGTGTATCAAACACCTTGGAGTGTGTTATGTTAGTTTATCACTATTAATTAGATGATTACAGGTGTACTATAATGTCATTATAACATAAGATATTACCTTCTAGTAATCCTAGTCTTCTACAAGACCCACGTGTATCAAACACCTTGGAGTGTGTTATGTTAGTTTATCACTATTAATTAGATGATTACAGGTGTAGTAATATAACGTTATTATGACATAAAATATTACCTTCTAGTAATCCTAGTCTTCTACAAGACACACCTGTATCAAACACCTTGGAGTGTGTTATGTTAGTTTATCACTATTAATTAGATGATTACAGGTGTACTATAATGTCATTATAACATAAGATATTACCTTCTAGTAATCCTAGTCTTCTACAAGACCCACGTGTATCAAACACCTTGGAGTGTGTTATGTTAGTTTATCACTATTAATTAGATGATTACAGGTGTAGTAATATAACGTTATTATGACATAAAATATTACCTTCTAGTAATCCTAGTCTTCTACAAGACACACCTGTATCAAACACCTTGGAGTGTGTTATGTTAGTTTATCACTATTAATTAGATGATTACAGGTGTAATATAACGTCATTATAACATAAAATATTACCTTCTAGTAATCCTAGTCTTCTACAAGACACACGTATATCAAACACCTTGGAGTGTGTTATGTTAGTTTATCACTATTAATTAGATGATTACAGGTGTAATATAACGTCATTATAACATAAAATATTACCTTCTAGTAATCCTAGTCTTCTACAAGACCCACGTGTATCAAACACCTTGGAGTGTGTTATGTTAGTTTATCACTATTAATTAGATGATTACAGGTGTACTATAATGTCATTATAACATAAGATATTACCTTCTAGTAATCCTAGTCTTCTACAAGACCCACGTGTATCAAACACCTTGGAGTGTGTTATGTTAGTTTATCACTATTAATTAGATGATTACAGGTGTAGTAATATAACGTTATTATGACATAAAATATTACCTTCTAGTAATCCTAGTCTTCTACAAGACACACCTGTATCAAACACCTTGGAGTGTGTTATGTTAGTTTATCACTATTAATTAGATGATTACATGTGTAGTAATATAACGTCATTATAACATAAAATATTACCTTCTAGTAATCCTGGTCGTCTACAAGACACACGTGTATCAAACACTTTGGAGTGTGTTATGTTAGTTTATCACTATTAATTAGTTGATTACAGGTGTAATATAACGTCATTATAACATAAGATATTACCTTCTAGTAAACCTGGTCGTCTACAAGACACACGTATATCAAACACCTTGGAGTGTGTTATGTTAGTTTATCACTATTAATTAGATGATTACAGGTGTAATATAACGTCATTATAACATAAAATATTACCTTCTAGTAATCCTAGTCTTCTACAAGACACACGTGTATCAAACACCTTGGAGTGTGTTATGTTAGTTTATCACTATTAATTAGATGATTACAGGTGTAATATAACGTCATTATAACATAAAATATTACCTTCTAGTAATCCTAGTCTTCTACAAGACACACGTATATCAAACACCTTGGAGTGTGTTATGTTAGTTTATCACTATTAATTAGATGATTACAGGTGTAATATAACGTCAATATAACATAAAATATTACCTTCTAGTAATCCTAGTCTTCTACAAGACCCACGTGTATCAAACACCTTGGAGTGTGTTATGTTAGTTTATCACTATTAATTAGATGATTACAGGTGTACTATAATGTCATTATAACATAAGATATTACCTTCTAGTAATCCTAGTCTTCTACAAGACCCACGTGTATCAAACACCTTGGAGTGTGTTATGTTAGTTTATCACTATTAATTAGATGATTACAGGTGTAGTAATATAACGTTATTATGACATAAAATATTACCTTCTAGTAATCCTAGTCTTCTACAAGACACACCTGTATCAAACACCTTGGAGTGTGTTATGTTAGTTTATCACTATTAATTAGATGATTACATGTGTAGTAATATAACGTCATTATAGCATAAAATATTACCTTCTAGTAATCCTAGTCTTCTACAAGACACACGTGTATCAAACACCTTGGAGTGTGTTATGTTAGTTTATCACTATTAATTAGATGATTACAGGTGTAATATAACGTCATTATAACATAAAATATTACCTTCTAGTAATCCTAGTCTTCTACAAGACACACGTATATCAAACACCTTGGAGTGTGTTATGTTAGTTTATCACTATTAATTAGATGATTACAGGTGTAATATAACGTCATTATAACATAAAATATTACCTTCTAGTAATCCTAGTCTTCTACAAGACCCACGTGTATCAAACACCTTGGAGTGTGTTATGTTAGTTTATCACTATTAATTAGATGATTACAGGTGTACTATAATGTCATTATAACATAAGATATTACCTTCTAGTAATCCTAGTCTTCTACAAGACCCACGTGTATCAAACACCTTGGAGTGTGTTATGTTAGTTTATCACTATTAATTAGATGATTACAGGTGTAGTAATATAACGTTATTATGACATAAAATATTACCTTCTAGTAATCCTGGTCGTCTACAAGACACACGTGTATCAAACACTTTGGAGTGTGTTATGTTAGTTTATCACTATTAATTAGATGATTACAGGTGTAATATAACGTCATTATAACATAACATATTACCTTCTAGTAAACCTGGTCGTCTACAAGACACACGTATATCAAACACCTTGGAGTGTGTTATGTTAGTTTATCACTATTAATTAGATGATTACAGGTGTAATATAACGTCATTATAACATAAAATATTACCTTCTAGTAATCCTAGTCTTTTACAAGACCCACGTGTATCAAACACCTTGGAGTGTGTTATGTTAGTTTATCACTATTAATTAGATGATTACAGGTGTAATATAACGTCATTATAACATAAAATATTACCTTCTAGTAATCCTAGTCTTCTACAAGACACACGTGTATCAAACACCTTGGAGTGTGTTATGTTAGTTTATCACTATTAATTAGATGATTACAGGTGTAATAATATAACGTTATTATAACATAAAATATTACCTTCTAGTAATCCTAGTCTTCTACAAGACCCACGTGTATCAAACACCTTGGAGTGTGTTATGTTAGTTTATCACTATTAATTAGATGATTACAGGTGTAATATAACGTCATTATAACATAAAATATTACCTTCTAGTAATCCTAGTCTTCTACAAGACCCACGTGTATCAAACACCTTGGAGTGTGTTATGTTAGTTTATCACTATTAATTAGATGATTACATGTGTAGTAATATAACGTCATTATAACATAAAATATTACCTTCTAGTAATCCTGGTCGTCTACAAGACACACGTGTATCAAACACTTTGGAGTGTGTTATGTTAGTTTATCACTATTAATTAGATGATTACAGGTGTAATATAACGTCATTATAACATAACATATTACCTTCTAGTAAACCTGGTCGTCTACAAGACACACGTATATCAAACACCTTGGAGTGTGTTATGTTAGTTTATCACTATTAATTAGATGATTACAGGTGTAATATAATGTCATTATAACATAAGATATTACCTTGTAGTAATCCTAGTCTTCCACAAGACACACCTGTATCAAACACCTTGGAGTGTGTTATGTTAGTTTATCACTATTAATTAGATGATTACAGGTGTAGTAATATAACGTTATTATGACATAAAATATTACCTTCTAGTAATCCTAGTCTTCTACAAGACACACCTGTATCAAACACCTTGGAGTGTGTTATGTTAGTTTATCACTATTAATTAGATGATTACAGGTGTAATATAACGTCATTATAACATAAAATATTACCTTCTAGTAATCCTAGTCTTCTACAAGACACACGTATATCAAACACCTTGGAGTGTGTTATGTTAGTTTATCACTATTAATTAGATGATTACAGGTGTAATATAACGTCATTATAACATAAAATATTACCTTCTAGTAATCCTAGTCTTCTACAAGACCCACGTGTATCAAACACCTTGGAGTGTGTTATGTTAGTTTATCACTATTAATTAGATGATTACAGGTGTACTATAATGTCATTATAACATAAGATATTACCTTCTAGTAATCCTAGTCTTCTACAAGACCCACGTGTATCAAACACCTTGGAGTGTGTTATGTTAGTTTATCACTATTAATTAGATGATTACAGGTGTAGTAATATAACGTTATTATGACATAAAATATTACCTTCTAGTAATCCTAGTCTTCTACAAGACACACCTGTATCAAACACCTTGGAGTGTGTTATGTTAGTTTATCACTATTAATTAGATGATTACATGTGTAGTAATATAACGTCATTATAACATAAAATATTACCTTCTAGTAATCCTGGTCGTCTACAAGACACACGTGTATCAAACACTTTGGAGTGTGTTATGTTAGTTTATCACTATTAATTAGTTGATTACAGGTGTAATATAACGTCATTATAACATAAGATATTACCTTCTAGTAAACCTGGTCGTCTACAAGACACACGTATATCAAACACCTTGGAGTGTGTTATGTTAGTTTATCACTATTAATTAGATGATTACAGGTGTAATATAACGTCATTATAACATAAAATATTACCTTCTAGTAATCCTAGTCTTCTACAAGACACACGTGTATCAAACACCTTGGAGTGTGTTATGTTAGTTTATCACTATTAATTAGATGATTACAGGTGTAATATAACGTCATTATAACATAAAATATTACCTTCTAGTAATCCTAGTCTTCTACAAGACACACGTATATCAAACACCTTGGAGTGTGTTATGTTAGTTTATCACTATTAATTAGATGATTACAGGTGTAATATAACGTCAATATAACATAAAATATTACCTTCTAGTAATCCTAGTCTTCTACAAGACCCACGTGTATCAAACACCTTGGAGTGTGTTATGTTAGTTTATCACTATTAATTAGATGATTACAGGTGTACTATAATGTCATTATAACATAAGATATTACCTTCTAGTAATCCTAGTCTTCTACAAGACCCACGTGTATCAAACACCTTGGAGTGTGTTATGTTAGTTTATCACTATTAATTAGATGATTACAGGTGTAGTAATATAACGTTATTATGACATAAAATATTACCTTCTAGTAATCCTAGTCTTCTACAAGACACACCTGTATCAAACACCTTGGAGTGTGTTATGTTAGTTTATCACTATTAATTAGATGATTACATGTGTAGTAATATAACGTCATTATAGCATAAAATATTACCTTCTAGTAATCCTAGTCTTCTACAAGACACACGTGTATCAAACACCTTGGAGTGTGTTATGTTAGTTTATCACTATTAATTAGATGATTACAGGTGTAATATAACGTCATTATAACATAAAATATTACCTTCTAGTAATCCTAGTCTTCTACAAGACACACGTATATCAAACACCTTGGAGTGTGTTATGTTAGTTTATCACTATTAATTAGATGATTACAGGTGTAATATAACGTCATTATAACATAAAATATTACCTTCTAGTAATCCTAGTCTTCTACAAGACCCACGTGTATCAAACACCTTGGAGTGTGTTATGTTAGTTTATCACTATTAATTAGATGATTACAGGTGTACTATAATGTCATTATAACATAAGATATTACCTTCTAGTAATCCTAGTCTTCTACAAGACCCACGTGTATCAAACACCTTGGAGTGTGTTATGTTAGTTTATCACTATTAATTAGATGATTACAGGTGTAGTAATATAACGTTATTATGACATAAAATATTACCTTCTAGTAATCCTGGTCGTCTACAAGACACACGTGTATCAAACACTTTGGAGTGTGTTATGTTAGTTTATCACTATTAATTAGATGATTACAGGTGTAATATAACGTCATTATAACATAACATATTACCTTCTAGTAAACCTGGTCGTCTACAAGACACACGTATATCAAACACCTTGGAGTGTGTTATGTTAGTTTATCACTATTAATTAGATGATTACAGGTGTAATATAATGTCATTATAACATAAGATATTACCTTCTAGTAATCCTAGTCTTCCACAAGACACACCTGTATCAAACACCTTGGAGTGTGTTATGTTAGTTTATCACTATTAATTAGATGATTACAGGTGTAATATAACGTCATTATAACATAAAATATTACCTTCTAGTAATCCTAGTCTTCTACAAGACCCACGTGTATCAAACACCTTGGAGTGTGTTATGTTAGTTTATCACTATTAATTAGATGATTACATGTGTAGTAATATAACGTTATTATGACATAAAATATTACCTTCTAGTAATCCTAGTCTTCTACAAGACACACCTGTATCAAACACCTTGGAGTGTGTTATGTTAGTTTATCACTATTAATTAGATGATTACATGTGTAGTAATATAACGTCATTATAACATAAAATATTACCTTCTAGTAATCCTGGTCGTCTACAAGACACACGTGTATCAAACACTTTGGAGTGTGTTATGTTAGTTTATCACTATTAATTAGTTGATTACAGGTGTAATATAACGTCATTATAACATAAGATATTACCTTCTAGTAAACCTGGTCGTCTACAAGACACACGTATATCAAACACCTTGGAGTGTGTTATGTTAGTTTATCACTATTAATTAGATGATTACAGGTGTAATATAACGTCATTATAACATAAAATATTACCTTCTAGTAATCCTAGTCTTCTACAAGACACACGTGTATCAAACACCTTGGAGTGTGTTATGTTAGTTTATCACTATTAATTAGATGATTACAGGTGTAATATAACGTCATTATAACATAAAATATTACCTTCTAGTAATCCTAGTCTTCTACAAGACACACGTATATCAAACACCTTGGAGTGTGTTATGTTAGTTTATCACTATTAATTAGATGATTACAGGTGTAATATAACGTCAATATAACATAAAATATTACCTTCTAGTAATCCTAGTCTTCTACAAGACCCACGTGTATCAAACACCTTGGAGTGTGTTATGTTAGTTTATCACTATTAATTAGATGATTACAGGTGTACTATAATGTCATTATAACATAAGATATTACCTTCTAGTAATCCTAGTCTTCTACAAGACCCACGTGTATCAAACACCTTGGAGTGTGTTATGTTAGTTTATCACTATTAATTAGATGATTACAGGTGTAGTAATATAACGTTATTATGACATAAAATATTACCTTCTAGTAATCCTAGTCTTCTACAAGACACACCTGTATCAAACACCTTGGAGTGTGTTATGTTAGTTTATCACTATTAATTAGATGATTACATGTGTAGTAATATAACGTCATTATAGCATAAAATATTACCTTCTAGTAATCCTAGTCTTCTACAAGACACACGTGTATCAAACACCTTGGAGTGTGTTATGTTAGTTTATCACTATTAATTAGATGATTACAGGTGTAATATAACGTCATTATAACATAAAATATTACCTTCTAGTAATCCTAGTCTTCTACAAGACACACGTATATCAAACACCTTGGAGTGTGTTATGTTAGTTTATCACTATTAATTAGATGATTACAGGTGTAATATAACGTCATTATAACATAAAATATTACCTTCTAGTAATCCTAGTCTTCTACAAGACCCACGTGTATCAAACACCTTGGAGTGTGTTATGTTAGTTTATCACTATTAATTAGATGATTACAGGTGTACTATAATGTCATTATAACATAAGATATTACCTTCTAGTAATCCTAGTCTTCTACAAGACCCACGTGTATCAAACACCTTGGAGTGTGTTATGTTAGTTTATCACTATTAATTAGATGATTACAGGTGTAGTAATATAACGTTATTATGACATAAAATATTACCTTCTAGTAATCCTGGTCGTCTACAAGACACACGTGTATCAAACACTTTGGAGTGTGTTATGTTAGTTTATCACTATTAATTAGATGATTACAGGTGTAATATAACGTCATTATAACATAACATATTACCTTCTAGTAAACCTGGTCGTCTACAAGACACACGTATATCAAACACCTTGGAGTGTGTTATGTTAGTTTATCACTATTAATTAGATGATTACAGGTGTAATATAATGTCATTATAACATAAGATATTACCTTCTAGTAATCCTAGTCTTCCACAAGACACACCTGTATCAAACACCTTGGAGTGTGTTATGTTAGTTTATCACTATTAATTAGATGATTACAGGTGTAATATAACGTCATTATAACATAAAATATTACCTTCTAGTAATCCTAGTCTTCTACAAGACCCACGTGTATCAAACACCTTGGAGTGTGTTATGTTAGTTTATCACTATTAATTAGATGATTACATGTGTAGTAATATAACGTCATTATAACATAAAATATTACCTTCTAGTAATCCTGGTCGTCTACAAGACACACGTGTATCAAACACTTTGGAGTGTGTTATGTTAGTTTATCACTATTAATTAGATGATTACAGGTGTAATATAACGTCATTATAACATAACATATTACCTTCTAGTAAACCTGGTCGTCTACAAGACACACGTATATCAAACACCTTGGAGTGTGTTATGTTAGTTTATCACTATTAATTAGATGATTACAGGTGTAATATAACGTCATTATAACATAAAATATTACCTTCTAGTAATCCTAGTCTTCTACAAGACACACGTGTATCAAACACCTTGGAGTGTGTTATGTTAGTTTATCACTATTAATTAGATGATTACAGGTGTAATATAACGTCATTATAACATAAAATATTACCTTCTAGTAATCCTAGTCTTCTACAAGACACACGTATATCAAACACCTTGGAGTGTGTTATGTTAGTTTATCACTATTAATTAGATGATTACATGTGTAGTAATATAACGTCATTATAACATAAAATATTACCTTCTAGTAATCCTAGTCTTCTACAAGACACACGTGTATCAAACACCTTGGAGTGTGTTATGTTAGTTTATCACTATTAATTAGATGATTACAGGTGTAATATAACGTCATTATAACATAAAATATTACCTTCTAGTAATCCTAGTCTTCTACAAGACCCACGTGTATCAAACACCTTGGAGTGTGTTATGTTAGTTTATCACTATTAATTAGATGATTACAGGTGTAATATAACGTCATTATAACATAAAATATTACCTTCTAGTAATCCTAGTCTTCTACAAGACCCACGTGTATCAAACACCTTGGAGTGTGTTATGTTAGTTTATCACTATTAATTAGATGATTACAGGTGTAATATAACGTCATTATAACATAAAATATTACCTTCTAGTAATCCTAGTCTTCTACAAGACACACGTGTATCAAACACCTTGGAGTGTGTTATGTTAGTTTATCACTATTAATTAGATGATTACAGGTGTAATAATATAACGTTATTATAACATAAAATATTACCTTCTAGTAATCCTAGTCGTCTACAAGACACACGTATATCAAACACCTTGGAGTGTGTTATGTTAGTTTATCACTATTAATTAGATGATTACAGGTGTAATATAATGTCATTATAACATAAGATATTACCTTGTAGTAATCCTAGTCTTCCACAAGACACACCTGTATCAAACACCTTGGAGTGTGTTATGTTAGTTTATCACTATTAATTAGATGATTACAGGTGTAGTAATATAACGTTATTATGACATAAAATATTACCTTCTAGTAATCCTAGTCTTCTACAAGACACACCTGTATCAAACACCTTGGAGTGTGTTATGTTAGTTTATCACTATTAATTAGATGATTACAGGTGTAATATAACGTCATTATAACATAAAATATTACCTTCTAGTAATCCTAGTCTTCTACAAGACACACGTATATCAAACACCTTGGAGTGTGTTATGTTAGTTTATCACTATTAATTAGATGATTACAGGTGTAATATAACGTCATTATAACATAAAATATTACCTTCTAGTAATCCTAGTCTTCTACAAGACCCACGTGTATCAAACACCTTGGAGTGTGTTATGTTAGTTTATCACTATTAATTAGATGATTACAGGTGTACTATAATGTCATTATAACATAAGATATTACCTTCTAGTAATCCTAGTCTTCTACAAGACCCACGTGTATCAAACACCTTGGAGTGTGTTATGTTAGTTTATCACTATTAATTAGATGATTACAGGTGTAGTAATATAACGTTATTATGACATAAAATATTACCTTCTAGTAATCCTAGTCTTCTACAAGACACACCTGTATCAAACACCTTGGAGTGTGTTATGTTAGTTTATCACTATTAATTAGATGATTACATGTGTAGTAATATAACGTCATTATAACATAAAATATTACCTTCTAGTAATCCTGGTCGTCTACAAGACACACGTGTATCAAACACTTTGGAGTGTGTTATGTTAGTTTATCACTATTAATTAGTTGATTACAGGTGTAATATAACGTCATTATAACATAAGATATTACCTTCTAGTAAACCTGGTCGTCTACAAGACACACGTATATCAAACACCTTGGAGTGTGTTATGTTAGTTTATCACTATTAATTAGATGATTACAGGTGTAATATAACGTCATTATAACATAAAATATTACCTTCTAGTAATCCTAGTCTTCTACAAGACACACGTGTATCAAACACCTTGGAGTGTGTTATGTTAGTTTATCACTATTAATTAGATGATTACAGGTGTAATATAACGTCATTATAACATAAAATATTACCTTCTAGTAATCCTAGTCTTCTACAAGACACACGTATATCAAACACCTTGGAGTGTGTTATGTTAGTTTATCACTATTAATTAGATGATTACAGGTGTAATATAACGTCAATATAACATAAAATATTACCTTCTAGTAATCCTAGTCTTCTACAAGACCCACGTGTATCAAACACCTTGGAGTGTGTTATGTTAGTTTATCACTATTAATTAGATGATTACAGGTGTACTATAATGTCATTATAACATAAGATATTACCTTCTAGTAATCCTAGTCTTCTACAAGACCCACGTGTATCAAACACCTTGGAGTGTGTTATGTTAGTTTATCACTATTAATTAGATGATTACAGGTGTAGTAATATAACGTTATTATGACATAAAATATTACCTTCTAGTAATCCTAGTCTTCTACAAGACACACCTGTATCAAACACCTTGGAGTGTGTTATGTTAGTTTATCACTATTAATTAGATGATTACATGTGTAGTAATATAACGTCATTATAGCATAAAATATTACCTTCTAGTAATCCTAGTCTTCTACAAGACACACGTGTATCAAACACCTTGGAGTGTGTTATGTTAGTTTATCACTATTAATTAGATGATTACAGGTGTAATATAACGTCATTATAACATAAAATATTACCTTCTAGTAATCCTAGTCTTCTACAAGACACACGTATATCAAACACCTTGGAGTGTGTTATGTTAGTTTATCACTATTAATTAGATGATTACAGGTGTAATATAACGTCATTATAACATAAAATATTACCTTCTAGTAATCCTAGTCTTCTACAAGACCCACGTGTATCAAACACCTTGGAGTGTGTTATGTTAGTTTATCACTATTAATTAGATGATTACAGGTGTACTATAATGTCATTATAACATAAGATATTACCTTCTAGTAATCCTAGTCTTCTACAAGACCCACGTGTATCAAACACCTTGGAGTGTGTTATGTTAGTTTATCACTATTAATTAGATGATTACAGGTGTAGTAATATAACGTTATTATGACATAAAATATTACCTTCTAGTAATCCTGGTCGTCTACAAGACACACGTGTATCAAACACTTTGGAGTGTGTTATGTTAGTTTATCACTATTAATTAGATGATTACAGGTGTAATATAACGTCATTATAACATAACATATTACCTTCTAGTAAACCTGGTCGTCTACAAGACACACGTATATCAAACACCTTGGAGTGTGTTATGTTAGTTTATCACTATTAATTAGATGATTACAGGTGTAATATAATGTCATTATAACATAAGATATTACCTTCTAGTAATCCTAGTCTTCCACAAGACACACCTGTATCAAACACCTTGGAGTGTGTTATGTTAGTTTATCACTATTAATTAGATGATTACAGGTGTAATATAACGTCATTATAACATAAAATATTACCTTCTAGTAATCCTAGTCTTCTACAAGACCCACGTGTATCAAACACCTTGGAGTGTGTTATGTTAGTTTATCACTATTAATTAGATGATTACAGGTGTAATATAACGTCATTATAACATAAAATATTACCTTCTAGTAATCCTAGTCTTCTACAAGACACACCTGTATCAAACACCTTGGAGTGTGTTATGTTAGTTTATCACTATTAATTAGATGATTACAAGTGTAGTAATATAACGTTATTATAACATAAAATATTACCTTCTAGTAATCCTGGTCGTCTACAAGACACACGTATATCAAACACCTTAGAGTGTGTTATGTTAGTTTATCACTATTAATTAGATAATTACAGGTGTAATAATATAACGTTATTATAACATAAAATATTACCTTCTAGTAATCCTAGTCTTCTACAAGACCCACGTGTATCAAACACCTTGGAGTGTGTTATGTTAGTTTATCACTATTAATTAGATGATTACAGGTGTAATATAACGTCATTATAACATAAAATATTACCTTCTAGTAATCCTAGTCTTCTACAAGACCCACGTGTATCAAACACCTTGGAGTGTGTTATGTTAGTTTATCACTATTAATTAGATGATTACATGTGTAGTAATATAACGTCATTATAACATAAAATATTACCTTCTAGTAATCCTGGTCGTCTACAAGACACACGTGTATCAAACACTTTGGAGTGTGTTATGTTAGTTTATCACTATTAATTAGATGATTACAGGTGTAATATAACGTCATTATAACATAACATATTACCTTCTAGTAAACCTGGTCGTCTACAAGACACACGTATATCAAACACCTTGGAGTGTGTTATGTTAGTTTTATCACTATTAATTAGATGATTACAGGTGTAATATAACGTCATTATAACATAAAATATTACCTTCTAGTAATCCTAGTCTTCTACAAGACACACGTGTATCAAACACCTTGGAGTGTGTTATGTTAGTTTATCACTATTAATTAGATGATTACAGGTGTAATATAACGTCATTATAACATAAAATATTACCTTCTAGTAATCCTAGTCTTCTACAAGACACACGTATATCAAACACCTTGGAGTGTGTTATGTTAGTTTATCACTATTAATTAGATGATTACAGGTGTAATATAACGTCATTATAACATAAAATATTACCTTCTAGGAATCCTAGTCTTCTACAAGACACACGTATATCAAACACCTTGGAGTGTGTTATGTTAGTTTATCACTATTAATTAGATGATTACAGGTGTAATATAACGTCATTATAACATAAAATATTACCTTCTAGTAATCCTAGTCTTCTACAAGACCCACGTGTATCAAACACCTTGGAGTGTGTTATGTTAGTTTATCACTATTAATTAGATGATTACAGGTGTACTATAATGTCATTATAACATAAGATATTACCTTCTAGTAATCCTAGTCTTCTACAAGACCCACGTGTATCAAACACCTTGGAGTGTGTTATGTTAGTTTATCACTATTAATTAGATGATTACAGGTGTAGTAATATAACGTTATTATGACATAAAATATTACCTTCTAGTAATCCTAGTCTTCTACAAGACACACCTGTATCAAACACCTTGGAGTGTGTTATGTTAGTTTATCACTATTAATTAGATGATTACATGTGTAGTAATATAACGTCATTATAACATAAAATATTACCTTCTAGTAATCCTGGTCGTCTACAAGACACACGTGTATCAAACACTTTGGAGTGTGTTATGTTAGTTTATCACTATTAATTAGATGATTACAGGTGTAATATAACGTCATTATAACATAACATATTACCTTCTAGTAAACCTGGTCGTCTACAAGACACACGTATATCAAACACCTTGGAGTGTGTTATGTTAGTTTATCACTATTAATTAGATGATTACAGGTGTAATATAATGTCATTATAACATAAGATATTACCTTGTAGTAATCCTAGTCTTCCACAAGACACACCTGTATCAAACACCTTGGAGTGTGTTATGTTAGTTTATCACTATTAATTAGATGATTACAGGTGTAGTAATATAACGTTATTATGACATAAAATATTACCTTCTAGTAATCCTAGTCTTCTACAAGACACACGTATATCAAACACCTTGGAGTGTGTTATGTTAGTTTATCACTATTAATTAGATGATTACAGGTGTAATATAACGTCATTATAACATAAAATATTACCTTCTAGTAATCCTAGTCTTCTACAAGACCCACGTGTATCAAACACCTTGGAGTGTGTTATGTTAGTTTATCACTATTAATTAGATGATTACAGGTGTAATATAACGTCATTATAACATAAAATATTACCTTCTAGTAATCCTAGTCTTCTACAAGACCCACGTGTATCAAACACCTTGGAGTGTGTTATGTTAGTTTATCACTATTAATTAGATGATTACAGGTGTAATATAACGTCATTATAACATAAAATATTACCTTCTAGTAATCCTAGTCTTCTACAAGACACACGTGTATCAAACACCTTGGAGTGTGTTATGTTAGTTTATCACTATTAATTAGATGATTACAGGTGTAATAATATAACGTTATTATAACATAAAATATTACCTTCTAGTAATCCTAGTCTTCTACAAGACCCACGTGTATCAAACACCTTGGAGTGTGTTATGTTAGTTTATCACTATTAATTAGATGATTACAGGTGTAATATAACGTCATTATAACATAAAATATTACCTTCTAGTAATCCTAGTCTTCTACAAGACCCACGTGTATCAAACACCTTGGAGTGTGTTATGTTAGTTTATCACTATTAATTAGATGATTACATGTGTAGTAATATAACGTCATTATAACATAAAATATTACCTTCTAGTAATCCTGGTCGTCTACAAGACACACGTGTATCAAACACTTTGGAGTGTGTTATGTTAGTTTATCACTATTAATTAGATGATTACAGGTGTAATATAACGTCATTATAACATAACATATTACCTTCTAGTAAACCTGGTCGTCTACAAGACACACGTATATCAAACACCTTGGAGTGTGTTATGTTAGTTTATCACTATTAATTAGATGATTACAGGTGTAATATAACGTCATTATAACATAAAATATTACCTTCTAGTAATCCTAGTCTTCTACAAGACACACGTGTATCAAACACCTTGGAGTGTGTTATGTTAGTTTATCACTATTAATTAGATGATTACAGGTGTAATATAACGTCATTATAACATAAAATATTACCTTCTAGTAATCCTAGTCTTCTACAAGACACACGTATATCAAACACCTTGGAGTGTGTTATGTTAGTTTATCACTATTAATTAGATGATTACATGTGTAGTAATATAACGTCATTATAACATAAAATATTACCTTCTAGTAATCCTAGTCTTCTACAAGACACACGTGTATCAAACACTTTGGAGTGTGTTATGTTAGTTTATCACTATTAATTAGATGATTACAGGTGTACTATAATGTCATTATAACATAAGATATTACCTTCTAGTAATCCTAGTCTTCCACAAGACACACCTGTATCAAACACCTTGGAGTGTGTTATGTTAGTTTATCACTATTAATTAGATGATTACAGGTGTAGTAATATAACGTTATTATGACATAAAATATTACCTTCTAGTAATCCTAGTCTTCTACAAGACACACATGTATCAAACAGCTTGGAGTGTGTTATGTTAGTTTATCACTATTAATTAGATGATTACAGGTGTAGTAATATAACGTTATTATAACATAAAATATTACCTTCTAGTAATCCTAATCTTCTACAAGACACACGTGTATCAAACACCTTGGAGTGTGTTATGTTAGTTTATCACTATTGATTAGATGATTACAGGTGTAGTAATATAACGTTATTATAACATAAAATATTACCTTCTAGTAATCCTGGTCGTCTACAAGACACACCTGTATCAAACACCTTGGAGTGTGTTATGTTAGTTTATCACTATTAATTAGATGATTACAGGTGTAATATAACGTTATTATAGCATAAAATATTACCTTCTAGTAAACCTGGTAGTCTACAAGACACACGTGTATCAAACACCTTAGAGTGTGTTATGTTAGTTTATCACTATTAATTAGATGATGACAGGTGTAATATAACGTCATAATAACATGAAATATTACCTTCTAGTAATCATGGTCGTCTACAAGACACACGTATATCAAACACCTTAGAGTGTGTTATGTTAGTTTATCACTATTAATTAGATGATTACAGGTGTAGTAATATAACGTTATTATAACATAAAATATTACCTTCTAGTAATCCTAGTCTTCTACAAGACACCTTCTCTCAAACACCTTGGAGTGTGTTATGTTAGTTTATCACTATTAATTAGATGATTACAGGTGTAGTAATATAACGTTATTATAACATAAAATATTACCTTCTAGTAATGCTGGTCGTCTACAAGACACACGTGTATCAAACACCTTGGATTGTGTTATGTTAGTTTATCACTATTAATTAGATGATTACAGGTGTAGTAATATAACGTCATTATAACATAAAATATTACCTTCTAGTAATCCTGATCGTCTACAAGTCACACGTGTATCAAACACCTTAGAATGTGTTATGCTAGTTTATCACTATTAATTAGATGATTACAGGTGTAGTAATATAACGTCATTATAACATAAAATATTACCTTCTAGTAATCCTGGTCCTCTACAAGACACACGTGTATCAAACACCTTGGAGTGTGTTATGTTAGTTTATCACTATTAATTAGATGATTACAGGTGTAATATAACGTCATTATAACATAACATATTACCTTCTAGTAATCCTGGTCGTCTACAAGACACACATATATCAAACACCTCGGAGTGTGTTATGTTAGTTTATCATTATTAATTAGATGATTACAGGTGTAATATAACGTCATTATAACATAAAATATTACCTTCTAGTAATCCTAGTCTTCTACAAGACACACGTGTATCAAACACCTTAGAGCGTGTTATGTTAGTTTATCACCATTAATTAGATGACTACAGGTGTAATATAACGTCATTATAGCATAAAATATTACCTTCTAGTAATCATGGTCGTCTACAAAACACACCTGTATCAAACACCTTGGAGTGTGTTATGTTAGTTTATCACTATTAATTAGAAGATTACAGGTGTAGTAATGTAACGTCATTATAACATAAAATATTACCTTCTAGTAATCTTGGTCGTCTACAAGACACACGTGTATCAAACACCTTGGAGTGTGTTATGTTAGTTTATCACTATTAATTAGATGATTACAGGTGTAGTAATATAACGTCATTATAACATAAAATATTACCTTCTAGTAATCCTGGTCGTCTACAAGACACACGTGTATCAAACACCTTGGAGTGTGATATGTTAGTTTATCACTATTAATTAGATGATTACAGGTGTAATATAGCGTCATTATAACATAAAATATTACCTTCTAGTAATCCTGGTTGTCTACAAGACACACGTGTATCAAACACCTTGGAGTGTGTTATGTTAGTTTATCACTATTAATTAGATGATTACAGGTGTAGTAATATAACGTTATTATAACATAAAATATTACCTACTAGTAATCCTAGTCTTCTACAAGACACACCTGTATCAAACACCTTGGAGTGTGTTATGTTAGTTTATCACTATTAATTAGATGATTACAACTGTAGTAATATAACGTTATTATAACATAAAATATTACCTTCTAGTAATCCTAGTCTTCTACAAGACACACGTGTATCAAACACTTTGGAGTGTGTTATGTTAGTTTATCACTATTAATTAGATGATTACAGGTGTAGTAATATAACGTTATTATAACATAAAATATTACCTTCTAGTAATCCTAGTCTTCTACAAGACACACGTCTCTCAAACACCTTGGAGTGTATTATGATAGTTTATCACTATTAATTAGATGATTACAGGTGTAGTAATATAACGTTATTATAACATAAAATATTACCTTCTAGTAATGCTGGTCGTCTACAAGACACACGTGTATCAAACACCTTGGATTGTGTTATGTTAGTTTATCACTATTAATTAGATGATTACAGGTGTAGTAATATAACGTCATTATAACATAAAATATTACCTTCTAGTAATCCTGATCGTCTACAAGTCACACGTGTATCAAACACCTTAGAGTGTGTTATGCTAGTTTATCACTATTAATTAGATGATTACAGGTGTAGTAATATAACGTCATTATAACATAAAATATTACCTTCTAGTAATCCTGGTCGTCTACAAGACACACGTGTATCAAACACCTTGGAGTGTGTTATGTTAGTTTATCACTATTAATTAGATGATTACAAGTGTAATATAGCGTCATTATAACATAAAATATTACCTTCTAGTAATCCTGGTTGTCTACAAGACACACGTGTATCAAACACCTTGGAGTGTGTTATGTTAGTTTATCACTATTAATTAGATGATTACAGGTGTTGTAATATAACGTTATTATAACATAAAATATTACCTTCTAGTAATCCTAGTCTTCTACAAGACACACCTGTATCAAACACCTTGGAGTGTGTTATGTTAGTTTATCACTATTAATTAGATGATTACAGGTGTAGTAATATAACGTTATTATAACATAAAATATTACCTTCTAGTAATCCTAGTCTTCTACAAGACACACGTGTATCAAACACTTTGGAGTGTGTTATGTTAGTTTATCACTATTAATTAGATGATTACAGGTGTAGTAATATAACGTTATTATAACATAAAATATTACCTTCTAGTAATCCTGGTCGTCTACAGGACACACCTGTATCAAACACCTTGGAGTGTGTTATGTTAGTTTATCACTATTAATTAGATGATTACAGGTGTAATATAATGTTATTATAAAATAAAATATTACCTTCTAGTAAACCTGGTAGTCTACAAGGCACACGTGTATCAAACACCTTAGAGTGTGTTATGTTAGTTTATCACTATTAATTAGATGATTACAGGTGTAATATAACGTCATTATAACATAAAATATTACCTTCTAGTAATCCTGGTCGTCTACAAGACACACGTATATCAAACACCTTAGAGTTTGTTATGTTAGTTTATCACTATTAATTAGATGATTACAGGTGTAGTAATATAACGTTATTATAACATAAAATATTACCTTCTATTAATCCTAGTCTTCTACAAGACACACCTGTCTCAAACACCTTGGAGTGTGTTATGTTAGTTTATCACTATTAATTAGATGATTACAGGTGTAGTAATATAACGTTATTATAACATAAAATATTACCTTCTAGTAATCCTGGTCGTCTACAAGACACAAGTGTATCAAACACCTTGGAGTGTGTTATGTTAGTTTATCACTATTAATTAGATGATTACAGGCGTAGTAATATAACGTCATTATAACATAAAATATTACCTTCTAGTAATCCTGGTCGTCTACAAGACACACGTGTATCAAACACTTTGGAGTGTGTTATGTTAGTTTATCACTATTAATTAGATGATCACAGGTGTAATATAACGTCATTATAACATAAAATATTACCTTCTAGTAATCCTGGTCGTCTACAAGACACACCTGTATCAAACACCTTGGAGTGTGTTATGTTAGTTTATCACTATTAATTAGATGATTACAGGTGTAATATAACGTCATTATAACATAAAATATTACCTTCTAGTAATCCTAGTCTTCTTCAAGACACACGTATATCAAACACCTTGGAGTGTGTTATGTTAGTTTATCACTATTAATTAGATGATTACATGTGTAATATAACGTCATTATAACATAAAATATTACCCTCTAGTAATCCTGGTCATCTACAAGACACACGTGTATCAAACACCTTAGAGTGTGTTATGTTAGTTTATCACTATTAATTAGATGATTACAGGTGTAGTAATATAACGTCATTATAACATAACATATTACCTTCTAGTAATCCTGGTCTTCTACAAGACATACGTGTATCAAACACCTTGGAGTGTGTTATGTTAGTTTATCACTATTAATTAGATGATTACAGGTGTAGTAATATAACGTCATTATAACATAAAATATTACCTTCTAGTAATCCTAGTCTTCTACAAGACACACGTGTATCAAACACCTTAGAGCGTGTTATGTTAGTTTATCACCATTAATTAGATGACTACAGGTGTAATATAACGTCATTATAGCATAAAATATTACCTTCTAGTAATCCTGGTCGTCTACAAGACACAACTGTATCAAACACCTTGGAGTGTGTTATGTTAGTTTATCAATATTAGTTAAAAGATTACAGGTGTAGTAATGTAACGTCATTATAACATAAAATATTACCTTCTAGTAATCTTGGTCGTCTACAAGACACACTTGTATCAAACACCTTGGAGTGTGTTATGTTAGTTTATCACTATTAATTAGACGATTACAGGTGTAGTAATATAACGTCATTATAACATAAAATATTACCTTCTAGTAATCCTGGTCGTCTACAAGACACACTTGTATCAAACACCGTGGAGTGTGTTATGTTAGTTTATCACTATTAATTAGATGATTACAGGTGTAATATATCGTCATTATAACATAAAATATTACCTTCTAGTAATCCTGGTTGTCTACAAGACACACGTGTATCAAACACCTTGGAGTGTGTTATGTTAGTTTATCACTATTAATTAGATGATTACAGGTGTAGTAATATAACATTATTATAACATAAAATATTACCTTCTAGTAATCCTAGTCTTCTACAAGACACACCTGTATCAAACACCTTGGAGTGTGTTATGTTAGTTTATCACTATTAATTAGATGATTACAAGTGTAGTAACATAACGTTATTATAACATAAAATATTACCTTCTAGTAATCCTGGTCGTCTACAAGACACACGTATATCAAACACCTTAGAGTGTGTTATGTTAGTTTATCACTATTAATTAGATGATTACAGGTGTAATAATATAACGTTATTATAACATAAAATATTACCTTCTAGTAATCCTAGTCTTCTACAAGACACACGTATATCAAACACCTTGGAGTGTGTTATGTTACTTTATCACTATTAATTAGATGATTACAGGTGTAATATAACGTCATTATAACATAAAATATTACCTTCTAGTAATCCTAGTCTTCTACAAGACCCACGTGTATCAAACACTTTGGGGTGTGTTATGTTAGTTTATCAATATTAATTAGATGATTACATGTGTAGTAATATAACGTCATTATAACATAAAATATTACCTTCTAGTAATCCTGGTCGTCTACAAGACACACGTGTATCAAACACCTTGGAGTGTGATATGTTAGTTTATCACTATTAATTAGATGATTACAGGTGTAATATAGCGTCATTATAACATAAAATATTACCTTCTAGTAATCCTGGTTGTCTACAAGACACACGTGTATCAAACACCTTGGAGTGTGTTATGTTAGTTTATCACTATTAATTAGATGATTACAGGTGTAGTAATATAACGTTATTATAACATAAAATATTACCTTCTAGTAATCCTAGTCTTCTACAAGACACACCTGTATCAAACACCTTGGAGTGTGTTATGTTAGTTTATCACTATTAATTAGATGATTACAAGTGTAGTAATATAACGTTATTATAACATAAAATATTACCTTCTAGTAATCCTAGTCTTCTACAAGACACACGTGTATCAAACACTTTGGAGTGTGTTATGTTAGTTTATCACTATTAATTAGATGATTACAGGTGTAGTAATATAACGTTATTATAACATAAAATATTACCTTCTAGTAATCCTAGTCTTCTACAAGACACACGTCTCTCAAACACCTTGGAGTGTATTATGTTAGTTTATCACTATTAATTAGATGATTACAGGTGTAGTAATATAACGTTATTATAACATAAAATATTACCTTCTAGTAATGCTGGTCGTCTACAAGACACACGTGTATCAAACACCTTAGATTGTGTTATGTTAGTTTATCACTATTAATTAGATGATTACAGGTGTAGTAATATAACGTCATTATAACATAAAATATTACCTTCTAGTAATCCTGATCGTCTACAAGTCACACGTGTATCAAACACCTTAGAGTGTGTTATGCTAGTTTATCACTATTAATTAGATGATTACAGGTGTAGTAATATAACGTCATTATAACATAAAATATTACCTTCTAGTAATCCTGGTCCTCTACAAGACACACGTGTATCAAACACCTTGGAGTGTGTTATGTTAGTTTATCACTATTAATTAGATGATTACAGGTGTAATATAACGTCATTATAACATAACATATTACCTTCTAGTAATACTGGTCGTCTACAAGACACACGTATATCAAACACCTTGGAGTGTGTTATGTTAGTTTATCACTATTAATTAGATGATTACAGGTGTAATATAACGTCATTATAACATAAAATATTACCTTCTAGTAATCCTAGTCTTCTACAAGACACACGTGTATCAAACACCTTAGAGCGTGTTATGTTAGTTTATCACTATTAATTAGATGATTACAGGTGTAATATAACGTTATTATAACATAAAATATTACCTTCTAGTAATCCTAGTCTTCTACAAGACACACGTCTCTCAAACACCTTGGAGTGTATTATGTTAGTTTATCACTATTAATTAGATGATTACAGGTGTAGTAATATAACGTTATTATAACATAAAATATTACCTTCTAGTAATGCTGGTCGTCTACAAGACACACGTGTATCAAACACCTTAGATTGTGTTATGTTAGTTTATCACTATTAATTAGATGATTACAGGTGTAGTAATATAACGTCATTATAACATAAAATATTACCTTCTAGTAATCCTGATCGTCTACAAGTCACACGTGTAGCAAACACCTTAGAGTGTGTTATGCTAGTTTATCACTATTAATTAGATGATTACAGGTGTAGTAATATAACGTCATTATAACATAAAATATTACCTTCTAGTAATCCTGGTCCTCTACAAGACACACGTGTATCAAACACCTTGGAGTGTGTTATGTTAGTTTATCACTATTAATTAGATGATTACAGGTGTAATATAACGTCATTATAACATAACATATTACCTTCTAGTAATACTGGTCGTCTACAAGACACACGTATATCAAACACCTTGGAGTGTGTTATGTTAGTTTATCACTATTAATTAGATGATTACAGGTGTAATATAACGTCATTATAACATAAAATATTACCTTCTAGTAATCCTAGTCTTCTACAAGACACACGTGTATCAAACACCTTAGAGCGTGTTATGTTAGTTTATCACCATTAATTAGATGACTACAGGTGTAATATAACGTCATTATAGCATAAAATATTACCTTCTAGTAATCCTGGTCGTCTACAAGACACACCTGTATCAAACACCTTGGAGTGTGTTATGTTAGTTTATCACTGTTAATTAGAAGATTACAGGTGTAGTAATGTAACGTCATTATAACATAAAATATTACCTTCTAGTAATCCTGGTCGTCTACAAGACACACGGGTATCAAACACCTTGGAGTGTGTTATGTTAGTTTATCACTATTAATTAGATGATTACAAGTGTAATATAGCGTCATTATAACATAAAATATTACCTTCTAGTAATCTTGGTCGTCTACAAGACACACGTGTATCAAACACCTTGGAGTGTGTTATGTTAGTTTATCACTATTAATTAGATGATTACAGGTGTAATATAACGTCATTATAACATAAAATATTACCTTCTAGTAATCCTGGTCGTCTACAAGACACACGTGTATCAAACACTTTGGAGTGTGTTATGTTAGTTTATCACTATTAATTAGATGATCACAGGTGTAATATAACGTCATTATAGCATAAAATATTACCTTCTAGTAATCCTGGTCGTCTACAAGACACACCTGTATCAAACACTTTGGAGTGTGTTATGTTAGTTTATCACTGTTAATTAGATGATTACAGGTGTAGTAATATAACGTCATTATAACATAAAATATTACCTTCTAGTAATCCTGGTCGTCTACAAGACACACGTGTATCAAACACCTTGGAGTGTGTTATGTTAGTTTATCACTGTTAATTAGAAGATTACAGGTGTAGTAATGTAACGTCATTATAACATAAAATATTACCTTCTAGTAATCCTGGTCGTCTACAAGACACACGGGTATCAAACACCTTGGAGTGTGTTATGTTAGTTTATCACTATTAATTAGATGATTACAAGTGTAATATAGCGTCATTATAACATAAAATATTACCTTCTAGTAATCTTGGTCGTCTACAAGACACACGTGTATCAAACACCTTGGAGTGTGTTATGTTAGTTTATCACTATTAATTAGATGATTACAGGTGTAATATAACGTCATTATAACATAAAATATTACCTTCTAGTAATCCTGGTCGTCTACAAGACACACGTGTATCAAACACTTTGGAGTGTGTTATGTTAGTTTATCACTATTAATTAGATGATCACAGGTGTAATATAACGTCATTATAACATAAAATATTACCTTCTAGTAATCCTGGTCGTCTACAAGACACACCTGTATCAAACACCTTGGAGTGTGTTATGTTAGTTTATCACTATTAATTAGATGATTACAGGTGTAATATAACGTCATTATAACATAAAATATTACCTTCTAGTAATCCTAGTCTTCTACAAGACACACGTATATCAAACACCTTGGAGTGTGTTATGTTAGTTTATCACTATTAATTAGATGATTACATGTGTAATATAACGTCATTATAACATAAAATATTACCCTCTAGTAATCCTGGTCATCTACAAGACACACATGTATCAAACACCTTAGAATGTGTTATGCTAGTTTATCACTATTGATTAGATGATTACAGGTGTAGTAATATAACGTCATTATAACAAAAAATATTACCTTCTAGTAATCCTGGTCCTCTACAAGACACACGTGTATCAAACACCTTGGAGTGTGTTATGTTAGTTTATCACTATTAATTAGATGATTACAGGTGTAATATAACGTCATTATAACATAACATATTACCTTCTAGTAATCCTGGTCGTCTACAAGACACACGTATATCAAACACCTTGGAGTGTGTTATGTTAGTTTATCATTATTAATTAGATGATTACAGGTGTAATATAACGTCATTATAGCATAAAATATTACCTTCTAGTAATCATGGTCGTCTACAAAACACACCTGTATCAAACACCTTGGAGTGTGTTATGTTAGTTTATCACTATTAATTAGAAGATTACAGGTGTAGTAATGTAACGTCATTATAACATAAAATATTACCTTCTAGTAATCTTGGTCGTCTACAAGACACACGTGTATCAAACACCTTGGAATGTGTTATGTTAGTTTATCACTATTAATTAGATGATTACAGGTGTAGTAATATAACGTCATTATAACATAAAATATTACCTTCTAGTAATCCTGGTCGTCTACAAGACACACGTGTATCAAACACCTTGGAGTGTGATATGTTAGTTTATCACTATTAATTAGATGATTACAGGTGTAATATAGCGTCATTATAACATAAAATATTACCTTCTAGTAATCCTGGTTGTCTACAAGACACACGTGTATCAAACACCTTGGAGTGTGTTATGTTAGTTTATCACTATTAATTAGATGATTACAGGTGTAGTAATATAACGTTATTATAACATAAAATATTACCTTCTAGTAATCCTAGTCTTCTACAAGACACACCTGTATCAAACACCTTGGAGTGTGTTATGTTAGTTTATCACTATTAATTAGATGATTACAAGTGTAGTAATATAACGTTATTATAACATAAAATATTACCTTCTAGTAATCCTAGTCTTCTACAAGACACACGTGTATCAAACACTTTGGAGTGTGTTATGTTAGTTTATCACTATTAATTAGATGATTACAGGTGTAGTAATATAACGTTATTATAACATAAAATATTACCTTCTAGTAATCCTAGTCTTCTACAAGACACACGTCTCTCAAACACCTTGGAGTGTATTATGTTAGTTTATCACTATTAATTAGATGATTACAAGTGTAATATAGCGTCATTATAACATAAAATATTACCTTCTAGTAATCTTGGGCGTCTACAAGACACACGTGTATCAAACACCTTGGAGTGTGTTATGTTAGTTTATCACTATTAATTAGATGATTACAGGTGTAATATAACGTCATTATAACATAAAATATTACCTTCTAGTAATCCTGGTCGTCTACAAGACACACGTGTATCAAACACTTTGGAGTGTGTTATGTTAGTTTATCACTATTAATTAGATGATCACAGGTGTAATATAACGTCATTATAACATAAAATATTACCTTCTAGTAATCCTGGTCGTCTACAAGACACACCTGTATCAAACACCTTGGAGTGTGTTATGTTAGTTTATCACTATTAATTAGATGATTACAGGTGTAATATAACGTCATTATAACATAAAATATTACCTTCTAGTAATCCTAGTCTTCTACAAGACACACGTATATCAAACACCTTGGAGTGTGTTATGTTAGTTTATCACTATTAATTAGATGATTACATGTGTAATATAACGTCATTATAACATAAAATATTACCCTCTAGTAATCCTGGTCATCTACAAGACACACATGTATCAAACACCTTAGAATGTGTTATGCTAGTTTATCACTATTGATTAGATGATTACAGGTGTAGTAATATAACGTCATTATAACAAAAAATATTACCTTCTAGTAATCCTGGTCCTCTACAAGACACACGTGTATCAAACACCTTGGAGTGTGTTATGTTAGTTTATCACTATTAATTAGATGATTACAGGTGTAATATAACGTCATTATAACATAACATATTACCTTCTAGTAATCCTGGTCGTCTACAAGACACACGTATATCAAACACCTTGGAGTGTGTTATGTTAGTTTATCATTATTAATTAGATGATTACAGGTGTAATATAACGTCATTATAGCATAAAATATTACCTTCTAGTAATCATGGTCGTCTACAAAACACACCTGTATCAAACACCTTGGAGTGTGTTATGTTAGTTTATCACTATTAATTAGAAGATTACAGGTGTAGTAATGTAACGTCATTATAACATAAAATATTACCTTCTAGTAATCTTGGTCGTCTACAAGACACACGTGTATCAAACACCTTGGAATGTGTTATGTTAGTTTATCACTATTAATTAGATGATTACAGGTGTAGTAATATAACGTCATTATAACATAAAATATTACCTTCTAGTAATCCTGGTCGTCTACAAGACACACGTGTATCAAACACCTTGGAGTGTGATATGTTAGTTTATCACTATTAATTAGATGATTACAGGTGTAATATAGCGTCATTATAACATAAAATATTACCTTCTAGTAATCCTGGTTGTCTACAAGACACACGTGTATCAAACACCTTGGAGTGTGTTATGTTAGTTTATCACTATTAATTAGATGATTACAGGTGTAGTAATATAACGTTATTATAACATAAAATATTACCTTCTAGTAATCCTAGTCTTCTACAAGACACACCTGTATCAAACACCTTGGAGTGTGTTATGTTAGTTTATCACTATTAATTAGATGATTACAAGTGTAGTAATATAACGTTATTATAACATAAAATATTACCTTCTAGTAATCCTAGTCTTCTACAAGACACACGTGTATCAAACACTTTGGAGTGTGTTATGTTAGTTTATCACTATTAATTAGATGATTACAGGTGTAGTAATATAACGTTATTATAACATAAAATATTACCTTCTAGTAATCCTAGTCTTCTACAAGACACACGTCTCTCAAACACCTTGGAGTGTATTATGTTAGTTTATCACTATTAATTAGATGATTACAGGTGTAGTAATATAACGTTATTATAACATAAAATATTACCTTCTAGTAATGCTGGTCGTCTACAAGACACACGTGTATCAAACACCTTAGATTGTGTTATGTTAGTTTATCACTATTAATTAGATGATTACAGGTGTAGTAATATAACGTCATTATAACATAAAATATTACCTTCTAGTAATCCTGATCGTCTACAAGTCACACGTGTATCAAACACCTTAGAGTGTGTTATGCTAGTTTATCACTATTAATTAGATGATTACAGGTGTAGTAATATAACGTCATTATAACATAAAATATTACCTTCTAGTAATCCTGGTCCTCTACAAGACACACGTGTATCAAACACCTTGGAGTGTGTTATGTTAGTTTATCACTATTAATTAGATGATTACAGGTGTAATATAACGTCATTATAACATAACATATTACCTTCTAGTAATCCTGGTCGTCTACAAGACACACGTGTATCAAACACCTTGGAGTGTGTTATGTTAGTTTATCACTATTAATTAGATGATTACAGGTGTAGTAATATAACGTCATTATAACATAAAATATTACCTTCTAGTAATCCTGGTCGTCTACAAGACACACGTGTATCAAACACCTTGGAGTGTGTTATGTTAGTTTATCACTATTAATTAGATGATTACAAGTGTAATATAGCGTCATTATAACATAAAATATTACCTTCTAGTAATCCTGGTTGTCTACAAGACACACGTGTATCAAACACCTTGGAGTGTGTTATGTTAGTTTATCACTATTAATTAGATGATTACAGGTGTAGTAATATAACGTTATTATAACATAAAATATTACCTTCTAGTAATCCTAGTCTTCTACAAGACACACCTGTATCAAACACCTTGGAGTGTGTTATGTTAGTTTATCACTATTAATTAGATGATTACAGGTGTAGTAATATAACGTTATTATAACATAAAATATTACCTTCTAGTAATCCTAGTCTTCTACAAGACACACGTGTATCAAACACTTTGGAGTGTGTTATGTTAGTTTATCACTATTAATTAGATGATTACAGGTGTAGTAATATAACGTTATTATAGCATAAAATATTACCTTCTAGTAATCCTGGTCGTCTACAGGACACACCTGTATCAAACACCTTGGAGTGTGTTATGTTAGTTTATCACTATTAATTAGATGATTACAGGTGTAATATAACGTCATTATAACATAAAATATTACCTTCTAGTAATCCTGGTCGTCTACAAGACACACGTATATCAAACACCTTAGAGTGTGTTATGTTAGTTTATCACTATTAATTAGATGATTACAGGTGTAGTAATATAACGTTATTATAACATAAAATATTACCTTCTATTAATCCTAGTCTTCTACAAGACACACCTGTCTCAAACACCTTGGAGTGTGTTATGTTAGTTTATCACTATTAATTAGATGATTACAGGTGTAGTAATATAACGTTATTATAACATAAAATATTACCTTCTAGTAATCCTGGTCGTCTACAAGACACAAGTGTATCAAACACCTTGGAGTGTGTTATGTTAGTTTATCACTATTAATTAGATGATTACAGGCGTAGTAATATAACGTCATTATAACATAAAATATTACCTTCTAGTAATCCTGGTCGTCTACAAGACACACGTGTATCAAACACTTTGGAGTGTGTTATGTTAGTTTATCACTATTAATTAGATGATCACAGGTGTAATATAACGTCATTATAACATAAAATATTACCTTCTAGTAATCCTGGTCGTCTACAAGACACACCTGTATCAAACACCTTGGAGTGTGTTATGTTAGTTTATCACTATTAATTAGATGATTACAGGTGTAATATAACGTCACTATAACATAAAATATTACCTTCTAGTAATCCTAGTCTTCTGCAAGACACACGTATATCAAACACCTTGGAGTGTGTTATGTTAGTTTATCACTATTAATTAGATGATTACATGTGTAATATAACGTCATTATAACATAAAATATTACCCTCTAGTAATCCTGGTCATCTACAAGACACACGTGTATCAAACACCTTAGAGTGTGTTATGTTAGTTTATCACTATTAATTAGATGATTACAGGTGTAGTAATATAACGTCATTATAACATAACATATTACCTTCTAGTAATCCTAGTCTTCTACAAGACACACCTGTATTAAGCACCTTGGAGTGTGTTGTGTTAGTTTATCACTATTAATTAGATGATTACAGGTGTAGTGATATAACGTTATTATAACATAAAATATTACCTTCTAGTAATCCTGGTCTTCTACAAGACATACGTGTATCAAACACCTTGGAGTGTGTTATGTTAGTTTATCACTATTAATTAGATGATTACAGGTGTAGTAATATAACGTCATTATAACATAAAATATTACCTTCTAGTAATCCTAGTCTTCTACAAGACCCACGTGTATCAAACACCTTAGAGCGTGTTATGTTAGTTTATCACCATTAATTAGATGACTACAGGTGTAATATAACGTCATTATAGCATAAAATATTACCTTCTAGTAATCCTGGTCGTCTACAAGACACAACTGTATCAAACACCTTGGAGTGTGTTATGTTAGTTTATCAATATTAGTTAAAAGATTACAGGTGTAGTAATGTAACGTCATTATAACATAAAATATTACCTTCTAGTAATCTTGGTCGTCTACAAGACACACTTGTATCAAACACCTTGGAGTGTGTTATGTTAGTTTATCACTATTAATTAGACGATTACAGGTGTAGTAATATAACGTCATTATAACATAAAATATTACCTTCTAGTAATCCTAGTCGTCTACAAGACACACGTGTATCAAACACCTTGGAGTGTGTTATGTTAGTTTATCACTATTAATTAGATGATTACAGGTGTAATATATCGTCATTATAACATAAAATATTACCTTCTAGTAATCCTGGTTGTCTACAAGACACACGTGTATCAAACACCTTGGAGTGTGTTATGTTAGTTTATCACTATTAATTGGATGATTACAGGTGTAGTAATATAACATTATTATAACATAAAATATTACCTTCTAGTAATCCTAGTCTTCTACAAGACACACCTGTATCAAACACCTTGGAGTGTGTTATGTTAGTTTATCACTATTAATTAGATGATTACAAGTGTAGTAACATAACGTTATTATAACATAAAATATTACCTTCTAGTAATCCTGGTCGTCTACAAGACACACGTATATCAAACACCTTAGAGTGTGTTATGTTAGTTTATCACTATTAATTAGATGATTACAGGTGTAATAATATAACGTTATTATAACATAAAATATTACCTTCTAGTAATCCTAGTCTTCTACAAGACACACGTATATCAAACACCTTGGAGTGTGTTATGTTACTTTATCACTATTAATTAGATGATTACAGGTGTAATATAACGTCATTATAACATAAAATATTACCTTCTAGTAATCCTAGTCTTCTACAAGACCCACGTGTATCAAACACCTTGGAGTGTGTTATGTTAGTTTATCAATATTAATTAGATGATTACATGTGTAGTAATATAACGTCATTATAACATAAAATATTACCTTCTAGTAATCCTGGTCGTCTACAAGACACACGGGTATCAAACACTTTGGAGTGTGTTATGTTAGTTTATCACTATTAATTAGATGATTACAGGTGTAATATAACGTCATTATAACATAAAATATTACCTTCTAGTAATCCTGGTCGTCTACAAGACAACGTGTATCAAACACTTTGGAGTGTGTTATGTTAGTTTATCACTATTAATTAGATGATCACAGGTGTAATATAACGTCATTATAACAAAAAATATTACCTTCTAGTAATCCTGGTCGTCTACAAGACACACCTGTATCAAACACCTTGGAGTGTGTTATGTTAGTTTATCACTATTAATTAGATGATTACAGGTGTAATATAACGTCATTATAACATAAAATATTACCTTCTAGTAATCCTGGTCGTCTACAAGACACACGTGTATCAAACACCTTGGAGTGTGTTATGTTAGTTTATCACTATTAATTAGATGATTACAAGTGTAATATAGCGTCATTATAACATAAACTATTACCTTCTAGTAATCCTGGTTGTCTACAAGACACACGTGTATCAAACACCTTGGAGTGTGTTATGTTAGTTTATCACTATTAATTAGATGATTACAGGTGTAGTAATATAACGTTATTATAACATAAAATATTACCTTCTAGTAATCCTAGTCTTCTACAAGACACACCTGTATCAAACACCTTGGAGTGTGTTATGTTAGTTTATCACTATTAATTAGATGATTACAGGTGTAGTAATATAACGTTATTATAACATAAAATATTACCTTCTAGTAATCCTAGTCTTCTACAAGACACACGTGTATCAAACACTTTGGAGTGTGTTATGTTAGTTTATCACTATTAATTAGATGATTACAGGTGTAGTAATATAACGTTATTATAGCATAAAATATTACCTTCTAGTAATCCTGGTCGTCTACAGGACACACCTGTATCAAACACCTTGGAGTGTGTTATGTTAGTTTATCACTATTAATTAGATGATTACAGGTGTAATATAACGTCATTATAACATAAAATATTACCTTCTAGTAATCCTGGTCGTCTACAAGACACACGTATATCAAACACCTTAGAGTGTGTTATGTTAGTTTATCACTATTAATTAGATGATTACAGGTGTAGTAATATAACGTTATTATAACATAAAATATTACCTTCTATTAATCCTAGTCTTCTACAAGACACACCTGTCTCAAACACCTTGGAGTGTGTTATGTTAGTTTATCACTATTAATTAGATGATTACAGGTGTAGTAATATAACGTTATTATAACATAAAATATTACCTTCTAGTAATCCTGGTCGTCTACAAGACACAAGTGTATCAAACACCTTGGAGTGTGTTATGTTAGTTTATCACTATTAATTAGATGATTACAGGCGTAGTAATATAACGTCATTATAACATAAAATATTACCTTCTAGTAATCCTGGTCGTCTACAAGACACACGTGTATCAAACACTTTGGAGTGTGTTATGTTAGTTTATCACTATTAATTAGATGATCACAGGTGTAATATAACGTCATTATAACATAAAATATTACCTTCTAGTAATCCTGGTCGTCTACAAGACACACCTGTATCAAACACCTTGGAGTGTGTTATGTTAGTTTATCACTATTAATTAGATGATTACAGGTGTAATATAACGTCACTATAACATAAAATATTACCTTCTAGTAATCCTAGTCTTCTGCAAGACACACGTATATCAAACACCTTGGAGTGTGTTATGTTAGTTTATCACTATTAATTAGATGATTACATGTGTAATATAACGTCATTATAACATAAAATATTACCCTCTAGTAATCCTGGTCATCTACAAGACACACGTGTATCAAACACCTTAGAGTGTGTTATGTTAGTTTATCACTATTAATTAGATGATTACAGGTGTAGTAATATAACGTCATTATAACATAACATATTACCTTCTAGTAATCCTAGTCTTCTACAAGACACACCTGTATTAAGCACCTTGGAGTGTGTTGTGTTAGTTTATCACTATTAATTAGATGATTACAGGTGTAGTGATATAACGTTATTATAACATAAAATATTACCTTCTAGTAATCCTGGTCTTCTACAAGACATACGTGTATCAAACACCTTGGAGTGTGTTATGTTAGTTTATCACTATTAATTAGATGATTACAGGTGTAGTAATATAACGTCATTATAACATAAAATATTACCTTCTAGTAATCCTAGTCTTCTACAAGACCCACGTGTATCAAACACCTTAGAGCGTGTTATGTTAGTTTATCACCATTAATTAGATGACTACAGGTGTAATATAACGTCATTATAGCATAAAATATTACCTTCTAGTAATCCTGGTCGTCTACAAGACACAACTGTATCAAACACCTTGGAGTGTGTTATGTTAGTTTATCAATATTAGTTAAAAGATTACAGGTGTAGTAATGTAACGTCATTATAACATAAAATATTACCTTCTAGTAATCTTGGTCGTCTACAAGACACACTTGTATCAAACACCTTGGAGTGTGTTATGTTAGTTTATCACTATTAATTAGACGATTACAGGTGTAGTAATATAACGTCATTATAACATAAAATATTACCTTCTAGTAATCCTAGTCGTCTACAAGACACACGTGTATCAAACACCTTGGAGTGTGTTATGTTAGTTTATCACTATTAATTAGATGATTACAGGTGTAATATATCGTCATTATAACATAAAATATTACCTTCTAGTAATCCTGGTTGTCTACAAGACACACGTGTATCAAACACCTTGGAGTGTGTTATGTTAGTTTATCACTATTAATTGGATGATTACAGGTGTAGTAATATAACATTATTATAACATAAAATATTACCTTCTAGTAATCCTAGTCTTCTACAAGACACACCTGTATCAAACACCTTGGAGTGTGTTATGTTAGTTTATCACTATTAATTAGATGATTACAAGTGTAGTAACATAACGTTATTATAACATAAAATATTACCTTCTAGTAATCCTGGTCGTCTACAAGACACACGTATATCAAACACCTTAGAGTGTGTTATGTTAGTTTATCACTATTAATTAGATGATTACAGGTGTAATAATATAACGTTATTATAACATAAAATATTACCTTCTAGTAATCCTAGTCTTCTACAAGACACACGTATATCAAACACCTTGGAGTGTGTTATGTTACTTTATCACTATTAATTAGATGATTACAGGTGTAATATAACGTCATTATAACATAAAATATTACCTTCTAGTAATCCTAGTCTTCTACAAGACCCACGTGTATCAAACACCTTGGAGTGTGTTATGTTAGTTTATCAATATTAATTAGATGATTACATGTGTAGTAATATAACGTCATTATAACATAAAATATTACCTTCTAGTAATCCTGGTCGTCTACAAGACACACGGGTATCAAACACTTTGGAGTGTGTTATGTTAGTTTATCACTATTAATTAGATGATTACAGGTGTAATATAACGTCATTATAACATAAAATATTACCTTCTAGTAATCCTGGTCGTCTACAAGACACACGTGTATCAAACACTTTGGAGTGTGTTATGTTAGTTTATCACTATTAATTAGATGATCACAGGTGTAATATAACGTCATTATAACAAAAAATATTACCTTCTAGTAATCCTGGTCGTCTACAAGACACACCTGTATCAAACACCTTGGAGTGTGTTATGTTAGTTTATCACTATTAATTAGATGATTACAGGTGTAATATAACGTCATTATAACATAAAATATTACCTTCTAGTAATCCTAGTCTTCTACAAGACACACGTATATCAAACACCTTGGAGTGTGTTATGTTAGTTTATCACTATTAATTAGATGATTACATGTGTAATATAACGTCATTATAACATAAAATATTACCCTCTAGTAATCCTGGTCATCTACAAGACACACGTGTATCAAACACCTTAGAGTGTGTTATGTTAGTTTATCACTATTAATTAGATGATTACAGGTGTAGTAATATAACGTCATTATAACATAACATATTACCTTCTAGTAATCCTAGTCTTCTACAAGACACACCTGTATTAAGCACCTTGGAGTGTGTTGTGTTAGTTTATCACTATTAATTAGATGATTACAGGTGTAGTGATATAACGTTATTATAACATAAAATATTACCTTCTAGTAATCCTGGTCTTCTACAAGACATACGTGTATCAAACACCTTGGAGTGTGTTATGTTAGTTTATCACTATTAATTAGATGATTACAGGTGTAATAATATAACGTCATTATAACATAAAATATTACCTTCTAGTAATCCTGGTCTTCTACAAGACATACGTGTATCAAACACCTTGGAGTGTGTTATGTTAGTTTATCACTATTAATTAGATGATTACAGGTGTAATATAACGTCATTATAGCATAAAATATTACCTTCTAGTAATCCTGGTCGTCTACAAGACACAACAATATCAAACAACTTGGAGTGTGTTATGTTAGTTTATCAATATTAGTTAGAAGATTACAGGTGTAGTAATGTAACGTCATTATTACATAAGATATTACCTTCTAGTAAGCTTGGTCGTCTACAAGACACACTTGTATCAAACACCTTGGAGTGTGTTATGTTAGTTTATCACTATTAATTAGATGATTACAGGTGTAGTATATCGTCATTATAACATAAAATATTACCTTCTAGTAATCCTGGTTGTATACAAGACACACGTGTATCAAACACCTTGGAGTGTGTTATGTTAGTTTATCACTATTAATTAGATGATTACAGGTGTAGTAATATAACATTATTATAACATAAAATATTACCTTCTAGTAATCCTAGTCTTCTACAAGACACACCTGTATCAAACACCTTGGAGTGTGTTATGTTAGTTTATCACTATTAATTAGATGATTACAAGTGTAGTAACATAACGTTATTATACCATAAAATATTACCTTCTAGTAATCCTGGTCGTCTACAAGACACACGTATATCAAACACCTTGGAGTGTGTTATGTTAGTTTATCACTATTAATTAGATGATTACAGGTGTAATAATATAACGTTATTATAACATAAAATATTACCTTCTAGTAATCCTAGTCTTCTACAAGACACACGTATATCAAACACCTTGGAGTGTGTTATGTTACTTTATCACTATTAATTAGATGATTACAGGTGTAATATAACGTCATTATAGCATAAAATATTACCTTCTAGTAATCCTAGTCTTCTACAAGACCCACGTGTATCAAACACCTTGGAGTGTGTTATGTTAGTTTATCAATATTAATTAGATGATTACATGTGTAGTAATATAACGTCATTATAACATAAAATATTACCCTCTAGTAATCCTGGTCGTCTACAAGACACACGGGTATCAAACACTTTGGAGTGTGTTATGTTAGTTTATCACTATTAATTAGATGATTACAGGTGTAATATAACGTCATTATAACATAAAATATTATCTTCTAGTAATCCTGGTCGTCTACAAGACACACGTATATCAAACACCTTGGAGTGTGTTATGTTAGTTTATCACTATTAATTAGATGATTACAGGTGTAATATAACGTCATTATAACATAAAATATTACCTTCTAGTAATGCTGGTCGTCTACAAGACACACGTGTATCAAACACCTTGGATTGTGTTATGTTAGTTTATCACTATTAATTAGATGAGTACAGGTGTAGGTAATATAACGTCATTATAACATAAAATATTACCTTCTAGTAATCCTGGTCCTCTACAAGACATAAGTGTATCAAACACCTTGGAGTGTGTTATGTTAGTTTATTACTATTAATTAGATGACTACAGGTGTAATATAACGTCATTATAGCATAAAATATTACCTTCTAGTAATCCTGGTCGTCTACAAGACACACGTATATCAAACACCTTGGAGTGTGTTATGTTAGTTTATCACTATTAATTAGATGATTACAGGTGTAGTAATATAACGTTATTATAACATAAAATATTACCTTCTATTAATCCTAGTCTTCTACAAGACACACCTGTCTCAAACACCTTGGAGTGTGTTATGTTAGTTTATCACTATTAATTAGATGATTACAGGTGTAGTAATATAACGTTATTATAACATAAAATATTACCTTCTAGTAATCCTGGTCGTCTACAAGACACAAGTGTATCAAACACCTTGGAGTGTGTTATGTTAGTTTATCACTATTAATTAGATGATTACAGGCGTAGTAATATAACGTCATTATAACATAAAATATTACCTTCTAGTAATCCTGGTCGTCTACAAGACACACGTGTATCAAACACTTTGGAGTGTGTTATGTTAGTTTATCACTATTAATTAGATGATCACAGGTGTAATATAACGTCATTATAACATAAAATATTACCTTCTAGTAATCCTGTTCGTCTACAATACACACCTGTATCAAACACCTTGGAGTGTGTTATGTTAGTTTATCACTATTAATTAGATGATTACAGGTGTAATATAACGTCATTATAGCATAAAATATTACCTTCTAGTAATCCTAGTCTTCTACAAGACACACGTATATCAAACACCTTGGAGTGTGTTATGTTAGTTTATCACTATTAATTAGATGATTACATGTGTAATATAACGTCATTATAACATAAAATATTACCCTCTAGTAATCCTGGTCATCTACAAGACACACGTGTATCAAACACCTTAGAGTGTGTTATGTTAGTTTATCACTATTAATTAGATGATTACAGGTGTAGTAATATAACGTCATTATAACATAACATATTGCCTTCTAGTAATCCTAGTCTTCTACAAGACACACCTGTATTAAGCACCTTGGAGTGTGTTGTGTTAGTTTATCACTATTAATTAGATGATTACAGGTGTAATGATATAACGTTATTATAACATAAAATATTACCTTCTAGTAATCCTGGTCTTCTACAAGACATACGTGTATCAAACACCTTGGAGTGTGTTATGTTAGTTTATCACTATTAATTAGATGATTACAGGTGTAGTAATATAACGTCATTATAACATAAAATATTACCTTCTAGTAATCCTAGTCTTCTACAAGACACACGTGTATCAAACACCTTAGAGCGTGTTATGTTAGTTTATCACTATTAATTAGATGACTACAGGTGTAATATAACGTCATTATAGCATAAAATATTACCTTCTAGTAATCCTGGTCGTCTACAAGACACAACTGTATCAAACACCTTGGAGTGTGTTTTGTTAGTTTATCAATATTAGTTAGAAGATTACAGGTGTAGTAATGTAACGTCATTATAACATAAAATATTACCTTCTAGTAATCTTGGTCGTCTACAAGACACACTTGTATCAAACACCTTGGAGTGTGTTATGTTAGTTTATCACTATTAATTAGACGATTACAGGTGTAGTAATATAACGTCATTATAACATAAAATATTACCTTCTAGTAATCCTGGTCGTCTACAAGACACACGTGTATCAAACACCTTGGAGTGTGTTATGTTAGTTTATCACTATTAATTAGATGATTACAGGTGTAATATATCGTCATTATAACATAAAATATTACCTTCTAGTAATCCTGGTTGTCTACAAGACACACGTGTATCAAACACTTTGGAGTGTGTTATGTTAGTTTATCACTATTAATTAGATGATTACAGGTGTAGTAATATAACATTATTATAACATAAAATATTACCTTCTAGTAATCCTAGTCTTCTACAAGACACACGTGTATCAAACACCTTGGAGTGTGTTATGTTAGTTTATCACTATTAATTAGATGATTACAGGTGTAGTAACATAACGTTATTATAACATAAAATATTACCTTCTAGTAATCCTGGTCGTCTACAAGACACACGTATATCAAACACCTTAGAGTGTGTTATGTTAGTTTATCACTATTAATTAGATGATTACAGGTGTAATAATATAACGTTATTATAACATAAGATATTACCTTCTAGTAATCCTAGTCTTCTACAAGACACACGTATATCAAACACCTTGGAGTGTGTTATGTTACTTTATCACTATTAATTAGATGATTACAGGTGTAATATAACGTCATTATAACATAAAATATTACCTTCTAGTAATCCTAGTCTTCTACAAGACCCACGTGTATCAAACACCTTGGAGTGTGTTATGTTAGTTTATCAATATTAATTAGATGATTACATGTGTAGTAATATAACGTCATTATAACATAAAATATTACCTTCTAGTAATCCTGGTCGTCTACAAGACACACGGGTATCAAACACTTTGGAGTCTGTTATGTTAGTTTATCACTATTAATTAGATGATTACAGGTGTAATATAACGTCATTATAACATAAAATATTACCTTCTAGTAATCCTGGTCGTCTACAAGACACACGTATATCAAACACCTTGGAGTGTGTTATGTTAGTTTATCACTATTAATTAGATGATTACAGGTGTAATATAACGTCATTATAACATAAAATATTACCTTCTAGTAATCCTAGTCTTCTACAAGACACACGTGTATCAAACACCTTAGAGCGTGTTATGTTAGTTTATCACCATTAATTAGATGACAACAGGTGTAATATAACGTCATTATAGCATAAAATATTACCTTCTAGTAATCCTGGTCGTCTACAAGACACACCTGTATCAAACACTTTGGAGTGTGTTATGTTAGTTTATCACTATTAATTAGAAGATTACAGGTGTAGTAATGTAACGTCATTATAACATAAAATATTACCTTCTAGTAATCTTGGTCGTGTAAAGACACACGTGTATCAAACACCTTGGAGTGTGTTATGCTAGTTTATCACTATTAATTAGATGATTACAGGTGTAGTAATATAACGTCATTATAACATAAAATATTACCTTCTAGTAATCCTGGTTGTCTACAAGACACACGTGTATCAAACACCTTGGAGTGTGTTATGTTAGTTTATCACTATTAATTAGATGATTACAGGTGTAGTAATATAACGTTATTATAACATAAAATATTACCTTCTAGTAATCCTAGTCGTCTACAAGACACACGTGTATCAAACACTTTGGAGTGTGTTATGTTAGTTTATCACTATTAATTAGATGATTACAGGTGTAGTAATATAACGTTATTATAACATAAAATATTACCTTCTAGTAATCCTGGTCGTCTACAGGACACACCTGTATCAAACACCTTGGAGTGTGTTATGTTAGTTTATCACTATTAATTAGATGATTACAGGTGTAATATAACGTCATTATAACATAAAATATTACCTTCTAGTAATCCTGGTCGTCTACAAGACACACGTATATCAAACACCTTAGAGTGTGTTATGTTAGTTTATCACTATTAATTAGATGATTACAGGTGTAGTAATATAACGTTATTATAACATAAAATATTACCTTCTATTAATCCTAGTCTTCTACAAGACACACCTGTCTCAAACACCTTGGAGTGTGTTATGTTAGTTTATCACTATTAATTAGATGATTACAGGTGTAGTAATATAAAGTTATTATAACATAAAATATTACCTTCTAGTAATCCTGGTCGTCTACAAGACACACGTGTATCAAACACCTTGGAGTGTGTTATGTTAGTTTATCACTATTAATTAGATGATTACAGGCGTAGTAATATAACGTCATTATAACATCATTATAGCATAAAATATTACCTTCTAGTAATCCTGGTCTTCTACAAGACACACGTATATCAATCACCTTGGAGTGTGTTATGTTAGTTTATCACTATTAATTAGATAATTACAGGTGTAATATAACGTCATTATAACATAAAATATTACCTTCTAGTAATCCTGGTCGTCTACAAGACACACGTATATCAAACACCTTGGAGTGTGTTATGTTAGTTTATCACTATTAATTAGATGATTACAGGTGTAATATAACGTCATTATAACATAAAATATTACCTTCTAGTAATCCTGGTCGTCTACAAGACACACGTGTATCAAACACCTTGGAGTGTGTTATGTTAGTTTATCACTATTAATTAGATGATTACAGGTGTAATTTAACGTCATTATAACATAAAATATTACCTTCTAGTAATCCTAGTCTTCTACAAGACACACGTATATCAAACACCTTGGAGTGTGTTATGTTAGTTTATCACTATTAATTAGATGATTACAGGTGTAATATAACGTCATTATAACATAAAATATTACCTTCTAGTAATCCTGGTCGTCTACAAGACACACCTGTATCAAACACCTTGGAGTGTGTTATGTTAGTTTATCATTATTAATTAAATGATTACAGGTGTAATATAACGTCATTATAACATAAAATATTACCTTCTAGTAATCCTGGTCGTCTACAAGACACATGTATATCAAACACCTTGGAGTGTGTTATGTTAGTTTACCACTATTAATTAGATGATTACAGGTGTAATATAACGTCATTATAACATATAATATTACCTTCTAGTAATCCTGGTCGTCTATAAGACACACGTGTATCAAAGACCTTGGAGTGTGTTTTGTTAGTTTATCACTATTAATTAGATGATAACAGGTGTAGTAATATAACGTCATTATAACATAAAATATTACCTTCTAGTAATCCTAGTCGTCTACATGAAACACGTATATCAAACACCTTAGAGTGTGTTATGTTAGTTTATAACTATTAATTAGATGATTACAGGTGTATTATAACGTCATTATAACATAAAATATTACCTTCTAGTAATCCTGGTCTTCTACAAGACACACGTATATCAAACACCTTGGAGTGTGTTATGTTAGTTTATCACTATTAATTAGATGATTACAGGTGTAATATAACGTCATTATAACATAAAATATTACCTTCTAGTAATCCTGGTCGTCTACAAGACACACCTGTATCAAACACCTTGGAGTGTGTTATGTTAGTTTATCATTATTAATTAAATGATTACAGGTGTAATATAACGTCATTATAACATAAAATATTACCTTCTAGTAATCCTGGTCGTCTACAAGACACATGTATATCAAACACCTTGGAGTGTGTTATGTTAGTTTATCACTATTAATTAGATGATTACAGGTGTAATATAACGTCATTATAACATATAATATTACCTTCTAGTAATCCTGGTCGTCTATAAGACACACGTGTATCAAAGACCTTGGAGTGTGTTTTGTTAGTTTATCACTATTAATTAGATGATAACAGGTGTAGTAATATAACGTCATTATAACATAAAATATTACCTTCTAGTAATCCTAGTCGTCTACATGAAACACGTATATCAAACACCTTAGAGTGTGTTATGTTAGTTTATAACTATTAATTAGATGATTACAGGTGTATTATAACGTCATTATAACATAAAATATTACCTTCTAGTAATCCTGGTCATCTACAAGACACACGTATATCAAACACCTTGGAGTGTGTTATGTTAGTTTCTCACTATTAATTAGATGATTACAGGTGTAATATAACGTCATTATAGCATAAAATATTACCTTCTAGTAATCCTAGTCTTCTACAAGACACACCTGTATCAAACACCTTGGAGTGTGTTATGTTAGTTTATCACTATCAATTAGATGATTACAGGTGTAATATAACGTCATTATAACATAAAATATTACCTTCTAGTAATCATAGTCTTCTACAAGACACACGTATATCAAACACCTTAGAGTGTGTTTTGTTAGTTTATCACTATTAATTAGATGATTACAGGTGTAATATAACGTCATTATGACATAACATATTACCTTCTAGTAATCCTGTTCGTCTACAACACACACGTATATCAAACACCTTGGAGTGTGTTATGTTAGTTTATCACTATTAATTAGATGATTACATGTATAGTAATATAACGTCATTATAACATAAAATATTACCTACTAGTTATCCTAGTCTTCTACAAGACACACGTGTATCAAACACCTTGGAGTGTGTTATGTTAGTTTATCACTATTAATTAGATGATTACAGGTGTAATATAACGTCATTTTAGCATAAAATATTACCTTCTAGTAATCCTGGTCGTCTACAAGACACACGTATATCAAACACCTTGGAGTGTGTTATGTTAGTTTATCACTATTAATTAGATGATTACAGGTGTAATATAACGTCATTATAACATAAAATATTACCTTCTAGTAATCCTAGTATTCTACAAGACACACCTGTATCAAACACCTTGGAGTGTGTTATGTTAGTTTATCACTATTAATTAGATGATTACAGGTGTAATATAACGTCATTATAACATAAAATATTACCTTCTAGTAATCCTGGTCGTCTACAAGACACACGTATATCAAATACCTTGGAGTGTGTTATGTTAGTTTATCACTATTAATTAGATGATTACAGGTGTAATATAACGTCATTATAACATAAAATATTACCTTCTAGTAAGCCTAGTCTTCTACAAGACACACGTGTATCAAACACCTTGGAGTGTGTTATGTTAGTTTATCACTATTAATTAGATGATTACAGGTGTAATATAACGTCATTATAACATAAAATATTACCTTCTAGTAATCCTAGTCTTCTACCTGTATCAAACACCTTGGAGTGTGTTATGTTAGTTTATCACTATTAATTAGATGATTACAGGTGTAATATAACGTCATTATAGCATAAAATATTACCTTCTAGTAATCCTGGTCGTCTACAAGACACACGTATATCAAACACCTTGGAGTGTGTTATGTTAGTTTATCACTATTAATTAGATGATTACAGGTGTAATATAACGTCATTATAACATAAAATATTACCTTCTAGTAATCCTAGTCTTCTACAAGACACACCTGTATCAAACACCTTGGAGTGTGTTATGTTAGTTTATCACTATTAATTAGATGATTACAGGTGTAATATAACGTCATTATAACATAAAATATTACCTTCTAGTAATCCTGGTCGTCTACAAGACACACGTATATCAAATACCTTGGAGTGTGTTATGTTAGTTTATCACTATTAATTAGATGATTACAGGTGTAATATAACGTCATTATAACATAAAATATTACCTTCTAGTAATCCTAGTCTTCTACAAGACACACGTGTATCAAACACCTTGGAGTGTGTTATGTTAGTTTATCACTATTAATTAGATGATTACAGGTGTAATATAACGTCATTATAAAATAAAATATTACCTTCTAGTAATCCTAGTCTTCTACAAGACATACCTGTATCAAACACCTTGGAGTGTGTTATGTTAGTTTATCACTATTAATTAGATGATTACAGGTGTAATATAACGTCATTATAACATAAAATATTACCTTCTAGTAATCCTAGTCTTCTACAAGACACACGTGTATCAAACACCTTAGAGTGTGTTATGTTAGTTTATCACTATTAATTAGATGATTACAGGTGTAATATAACGTCATTATAAAATAAAATATTACCTTCTAGTAATCCTGGTCGTCTACAAGACACACGTATATCAAACACCTTGGAGTGTGTTATGTTAGTTTATCACTATTAATTAGATGATTACAGGTGTAATATAACGTCATTATAACATAAAATATTACTTTCTAGTAATCCTAGTCTTCTACAAGACACACCTGTATCATACACCTTGGAGTGTGTTATGTTAGTTTATCACTATTAATTAGATGATTACAGGTGTAATATAACGTCATTATAACATAAAATATTACCTTCTAGTAATCCTCGTCGTCTACAAGACACACATATATCAATCACCTTGGAGTGTGTTATGTTAGTTTATCACTATTAATTAGATGATTACAGGTGTAATATAACGTCATTATAACATAAAATATTACCTTCTAGTAATCCTAGTCTTCTACAAGACACACGTGTATCAAACACCTTGGAGTGTGTTATGTTAGTTTATCACTATTAATTAGATGATTACAGGTGTAATATAACGTCATTATAACATAAAATATTACCTTTTAGTAATCCTAGTCTTCTACAAGACACACGTATATCAAACACCTTAGAGTGTGTTATGTTAGTTTATCACTATTAATTAGATGATTACAGGTGTAATATAACGTCATTATAACATAAAATATTACCTTCTAGTAATCCTAGTCTTCTACAAGACACACGTATATCAAACACCTTAGAGTGTGTTTTGTTAGTTTATCACTATTAATTAGATGATTACAGGTGTAATATAACGTCATTATGACATAACATATTACCTTCTAGTAATCCTGTTCGTCTACAAGACACACGTATATCAAACACCTTGGAGTGTGTTATGTTAGTTTATCACTATTAATTAGATGATTACATGTATAGTAATATAACGTCATTATAAAATAAAATATTACCTTCTAGTAATCCTGGTCGTCTACAAGACACACGTATATCAAACACCTTGGAGTGTGTTATGTTAGTTTATCACTATTAATTAGATGATTACAGGTGTAATATAACGTCATTATAACATAAAATATTACTTTCTAGTAATCCTAGTCTTCTACAAGACACACCTGTATCATACACCTTGGAGTGTGTTATGTTAGTTTATCACTATTAATTAGATGATTACAGGTGTAATATAACGTCATTATAACATAAAATATTACCTTCTAGTAATCCTCGTCGTCTACAAGACACACATATATCAATCACCTTGGAGTGTGTTATGTTAGTTTATCACTATTAATTAGATGATTACAGGTGTAATATAACGTCATTATAACATAAAATATTACCTTCTAGTAATCCTAGTCTTCTACAAGACACACGTGTATCAAACACCTTGGAGTGTGTTATGTTAGTTTATCACTATTAATTAGATGATTACAGGTGTAATATAACGTCATTATAACATAAAATATTACCTTTTAGTAATCCTAGTCTTCTACAAGACACACGTATATCAAACACCTTAGAGTGTGTTATGTTAGTTTATCACTATTAATTAGATGATTACAGGTGTAATATAACGTCATTATAACATAAAATATTACCTTCTAGTAATCCTAGTCTTCTACAAGACACACGTATATCAAACACCTTAGAGTGTGTTTTGTTAGTTTATCACTATTAATTAGATGATTACAGGTGTAATATAACGTCATTATGACATAACATATTACCTTCTAGTAATCCTGTTCGTCTACAAGACACACGTATATCAAACACCTTGGAGTGTGTTATGTTAGTTTATCACTATTAATTAGATGATTACATGTATAGTAATATAACGTCATTATAACATAAAATATTACCTACTAGTTATCCTAGTCTTCTACAAGACACACGTGTATCAAACACCTTGGAGTGTGTTATGTTAGTTTATCACTATTAATTAGATGATTACAGGTGTAATATAACGTCATTTTAGCATAAAATATTACCTTCTAGTAATCCTGGTCGTCTACAAGACACACGTATATCAAACACCTTGGAGTGTGTTATGTTAGTTTATCACTATTAATTAGATGATTACAGGTGTAATATAACGTCATTATAACATAAAATATTACCTTCTAGTAATCCTAGTCTTCTACAAGACACACCTGTATCAAACACCTTGGAGTGTGTTATGTTAGTTTATCACTATTAATTAGATGATTACAGGTGTAATATAACGTCATTATAACATAAAATATTACCTTCTAGTAATCCTGGTCGTCTACAAGACACACGTATATCAAATACCTTGGAGTGTGTTATGTTAGTTTATCACTATTAATTAGATGATTACAGGTGTAATATAACGTCATTATAACATAAAATATTACCTTCTAGTAATCCTAGTCTTCTACAAGACACACGTATATCAAACACCTTAGAGTGTGTTTTGTTAGTTTATCACTATTAATTAGATGATTACAGGTGTAATATAACGTCATTATGACATAACATATTACCTTCTAGTAATCCTGTTCGTCTACAAGACACACGTATATCAAACACCTTGGAGTGTGTTATGTTAGTTTATCACTATTAATTAGATGATTACATGTATAGTAATATAACGTCATTATAGCATAAAATATTACCTACTAGTTATCCCAGTCTTCTACAAGACACACGTGTATCAAACACCTTGGAATGTGTTATGTTAGTTTATCACTATTAATTAGATGATTACAGGTGTAATATAACGTCATTTTAGCATAAAATATTACCTTCTAGTAATCCTGGTCGTCTACAAGACACACGTATATCAAACACCTTGGAGTGTGTTATGTTAGTTTATCACTATTAATTAGATGATTACAGGTGTAATATAACGTCATTATAACATAAAATATTACCTTCTAGTAATCCTAGTCTTCTACAAGACACACCTGTATCAAACACCTTGGAGTGTGTTATGTTAGTTTATCACTATTAATTAGATGATTACAGGTGTAATATAACGTCATTATAACATAAAATATTACCTTCTAGTAATCCTGGTCGTCTACAAGACACACGTATATCAAATACCTTGGAGTGTGTTATGTTAGTTTATCACTATTAATTAGATGATTACAGGTGTAATATAACGTCATTATAACATAAAATATTACCTTCTAGTAATCCTAGTCTTCTACAAGACACACGTGTATCAAACACCTTAGAGTGTGTTATGTTAGTTTATCACTATTAATTAGATGATTACAGGTGTAATATAACGTCATTATAAAATAAAATATTACCTTCTAGTAATCCTGGTCGTCTACAAGACACACGTATATCAAACACCTTGGAGTGTGTTATGTTAGTTTATCACTATTAATTAGATGATTACAGGTGTAATATAACGTCATTATAACATAAAATATTACTTTCTAGTAATCCTAGTCTTCTACAAGACACACCTGTATCATACACCTTGGAGTGTGTTATGTTAGTTTATCACTATTAATTAGATGATTACAGGTGTAATATAACGTCATTATAACATAAAATATTACCTTCTAGTAATCCTGGTCGTCTACAAGACACACATATATCAAACACCTTGGAGTGTGTTATGTTAGTTTATCACTATTAATTAGATGATTACAGGTGTAATATAACGTCATTATAACATAAAATATTACCTTTTAGTAATCCTAGTCTTCTACAAGACACACGTATATCAAACACCTTAGAGTGTGTTATGTTAGTTTATCACTATTAATTAGATGATTACAGGTGTAATATAACGTCATTATAACATAAAATATTACCTTCTAGTAATCCTCGTCGTCTACAAGACACACGTATATCAAACACCTTGGAGTGTGTTATGTTAGTTTATCACTATTAATTAGATGATTACAGGTGTAATATAACGTCATTTTAGCATAAAATATTACCTTCTAGTAATCCTGGTCGTCTACAAGACACACGTATATCAAACACCTTGGAGTGTGTTATGTTAGTTTATCACTATTAATTAGATGAATACAGGTGTAATATAACGTCATTATAACATAAAATATTACCTTCTAGTAATCCTAGTCTTCTACAAGACACACCTGTATCAAACACCTTGGAGTGTGTTATGTTAGTTTATCACTATTAATTAGATGATTACAGGTGTAATATAACGTCATTATAACATAAAATATTACCTTCTAGTAATCCTAGTCGTCTACAAGACACACGTATATCAAATACCTTGGAGTGTGTTATGTTAGTTTATCACTATTAATCAGATGATTACAGGTGTAATATAACGTCATTATAACATAAAATATTACCTTCTAGTAAGCCTAGTCTTCTACAAGACACACCTGTATCAAACACCTTGGAGTGTGTTATGTTAGTTTATCACTATTAATTAGATGATTACAGGTGTAATATAACGTCATTATAACATAAAATATTACCTTTTAGTAATCCTAGTCTTCTACAAGACACACGTATATCAAACACCTTAGAGTGTGTTATGTTAGTTTATCACTATTAATTAGATGATTACAGGTGTAATATAACGTCATTATAACATAAAATATTACCTTCTAGTAATCCTGGTCGTCTACAAGACACACGTATATCAAACACCTTGGAGTGTGTTATGTTAGTTTATCACTATTAATTAGATGAATACAGGTGTAATATAACGTCATTATAACATAAAATATTACCTTCTAGTAATCCTAGTCTTCTACAAGACACACGTGTATCAAACACCTTGAAGTGTGTTATGTTAGTTTATCACTATTAATTAGATGATTACAGGTGTAATATAACGTCATTATAACATAAAATATTACCTTTTAGTAATCCTAGTCTTCTACAAGACACACGTATATCAAACACCTTAGAGTGTGTTATGTTAGTTTATCACTATTAATTAGATGATTACAGGTGTAATATAACGTCATTATAACATAAAATATTACCTTCTAGTAATCCTCGTCGTCTACAAGACACACGTATATCAAACACCTTGGAGTGTGTTATGTTAGTTTATCACTATTAATTAGATGATTACAGGTGTAATATAACGTCATTTTAGCATAAAATATTACCTTCTAGTAATCCTGGTCGTCTACAAGACACACGTATATCAAACACCTTGGAGTGTGTTATGTTAGTTTATCACTATTAATTAGATGAATACAGGTGTAATATAACGTCATTATAACATAAAATATTACCTTCTAGTAATCCTAGTCTTCTACAAGACACACCTGTATCAAACACCTTGGAGTGTGTTATGTTAGTTTATCACTATTAATTAGATGATTACAGGTGTAATATAACGTCATTATAACATAAAATATTACCTTCTAGTAATCCTAGTCGTCTACAAGACACACGTATATCAAATACCTTGGAGTGTGTTATGTTAGTTTATCACTATTAATCAGATGATTACAGGTGTAATATAACGTCATTATAACATAAAATATTACCTTCTAGTAAGCCTAGTCTTCTACAAGACACACCTGTATCAAACACCTTGGAGTGTGTTATGTTAGTTTATCACTATTAATTAGATGATTACAGGTGTAATATAACGTCATTATAACATAAAATATTACCTTCTAGTAATCCTAGTCTTCTACAAGACATACCTGTATCAAACACCTTGGAGTGTGTTATGTTAGTTTATCACTATTAATTAGATGATTACAGGTGTAATATAACGTCATTATAACATAAAATATTACCTTCTAGTAATCCTAGTCTTCTACAAGACACACGTGTATCAAACACCTTAGAGTGTGTTATGTTAGTTTATCACTATTAATTAGATGATTACAGGTGTAATATAACGTCATTATAAAATAAAATATTACCTTCTAGTAATCCTGGTCGTCTACAAGACACACGTATATCAAACACCTTGGAGTGTGTTATGTTAGTTTATCACTATTAATTAGATGATTACAGGTGTAATATAACGTCATTATAACATAAAATATTACTTTCTAGTAATCCTAGTCTTCTACAAGACACACCTGTATCATACACCTTGGAGTGTGTTATGTTAGTTTATCACTATTAATTAGATGATTACAGGTGTAATATAACGTCATTATAACATAAAATATTACCTTCTAGTAATCCTGGTCGTCTACAAGACACACATATATCAAACACCTTGGAGTGTGTTATGTTAGTTTATCACTATTAATTAGATGATTACAGGTGTAATATAACGTCATTATAACATAAAATATTACCTTTTAGTAATCCTAGTCTTCTACAAGACACACGTATATCAAAAACCTTAGAGTGTGTTATGTTAGTTTATCACTATTAATTAGATGATTACAGGTGTAATATAACGTCATTATAACATAAAATATTACCTTCTAGTAATCCTCGTCGTCTACAAGACACACGTATATCAAACACCTTGGAGTGTGTAATGTTAGTTTATCACTATTAATTAGATGATTACAGGTGTAATATAACGTCATTATAACATAAAATATTACCTTCTAGTAATCCTAGTCTTCTACAAGACACACGTATATCAAACACCTTGGAGTGTGTTATGTTAGCTTATCACTATTAATTAGATGATTACAGGTGTAACATAACGTTATTATAACATAAAATATTACCTTCTAGTAATCCTGGTAGTCTACAAGACACACGTGTATCAAACACCTTGGAGTGTGTTATGTTAGTTTATCACTATTAATTAGATGATTACAGGTGTAGTAATATAACGTCATTATAACATAAAATATTACCTTCTAGTAATCCTCGTCGTCTACAAGACACACGTATATCAAACACTTTGGAGTGTGTTATGTTAGTTTATCACTATTAATTAGATGATTACAGGTGTAATATAACGTCATTATAACATAAAGTATTACCTTCTAGTAATCCTGGAAGTCTACAAGACACACGTGTATCAAACACCTTGGAGTGTGTTATGTTAGTTTATCACTATTAATTAGATGATTACAGGTGTAGTAATATAACGTCATTATAACATAAAATATTACCTTCTAGTAATCCTGGTCGTCTACAAGACACACGTATATCAAACACCTTGGAGTGTGTTATGTTAGTTTATCACTATTAATTAGATGATTACAGGTGTAATATAACGTCATTATAGCATAAAATATTACCTTCTAGTAATCCTGGTCTTCTACAAGACACACGTATATCAAACTCCTTGGAGTGTGTTATGTTAGTTTATCACTATTAATTAGATGATTACAGGTGTAATATAACGTTATTATAACATAAAATATTACCTTCTAGTAATCCTAGTCTTCTACAAGACGCACGTGTATCAAACACCTTGGAGTGTGTTATGTTAGTTTATCACTATTAATTAGATGATTACAGGTGTAGTAATATAACGTCATTATAACATAAAATATTACCTTCTAGTAATCCTAGTCTTCTACAAGACACACCTGTATCAAACACCTTGGAATGTGTTATGTTAGTTTATCACTATTAATTAGATGATTACAGGTGTAATATAACGTTATTATAACATAAAATATTACCTTCTAGTAATCCTGGTAGTCTACAAGACACACGTGTATCAAGCACCTTGGAGTGTGTTATGTTAGTTTATCACTATTAATTAGATGACTACAGGTGTAGTAATATAACGTCATTATAACATAAGATATTACCTTCTAGTAATCCTCGTCGTCTACAAGACACACGTATATCAAACACCTTGGAGTGTGTTATGTTAGTTTATCACTATTAATTAGATGATTACAGGTGTAATATAACGTCATTATAACATAAAATATTACCTTCTAGTAATCCTGGTAGTCTACAAGACACACGTGTATCAAACACCTTGGAGTGTGTTATGTTAGTTTATCACTATTAATTAGATGATTACAGGTGTAGTAATATAACGTCATTATAGCATAAAATATTACCTTCTAGTAATACTGGTCGTCTACAAGACACACGTATATCAAACACCTTGGAGTGTGTTATGTTAGTTTATCACTATTAATTAGATGATTACAGGTGTAATATAACGTCATTATAGCATAAAATATTACCTTCTAGTAATCCTGGTCTTCTACAAGACACACGTATATCAAACACCGTGGAGTGTGTTATGTTAGTTTATCACTATTAATTAGATGATTACAGGTGTAATATAACGTTATTATAACATAAAATATTACCTTCTAGTAATCCTAGTCTCCTACAAGACGCACGTGTATCAAACACCTTGGAGTGTGTTATGTTAGTTTATCACTATTAATTAGATGATTACAGGTGTAGTAATATAACGTCATTATAACATAAAATATTATCTTCTAGTAATCCTAGTCTTCTACAAGACACACCTGTATCAAACACCTTGGAATGTGTTATGTTAGTTTATCACTATTAATTAGATGATTACAGGTGTAATATAACGTCATTATAACATAAAATATTACCTTCTAGTAATCCTGGTCGTCTACAAGACACACGTGTATCAAACACCTTGGAGTGTGTTATGTTAGTTTATCACTATTAATTAGATGATTACAGGTGTAGTAATATAACGTCATTATAACATAAAATATTACCTTCTTATAATCCTCGTCGTCTACAAGACACACGTATATCAAACACCTTGGAGTGTGTTATGTTAGTTTATCACTATTAATTAGATGATTACAGGTGTAATATAACGTCATTATAACATAAACTATTACCTTCTAGTAATCCTGGTCGTCTACAAGACACACGTATATCAAACACCTTGGAGTGTGTTATGTTAGTTTATCACTATTAATTAGATGATTACAGGTGTAATATAACGTCATTATAACATAAAATATTACCTTCTAGTAATCCTGGTCGTCTACAAGACACACGTGTATCAAACACCTTGTAGTGTGTTATGTTAGTTTATCACTATTAATTAGATGATTACAGGTATAGTAATATAACGTCATTATAACATAAAATATTACCTTCTAGTAATCCTAGTCTTCTACAAGACACACGTGTATCAAACACCTTGGAGTGTGTTATGTTAGTTTATCACTATTAATTAGATGATTACAGGTGTAATATAACGTCATTATAACATAAAATATTACCTTCTAGTAATCCTAGTCTTCTACAAGACACACGTATATCAAACACCTTAGAGTGTGTTATGTTAGTTTATCACTATTAATTAGATGATTACAGGTGTAATATAACGTCATTATAACATAAAATATTACCTTCTAGTAATCCTGGTCGTCTACAAGACACACGTATATCAAACACCTTGGAGTGTGTTATGTTAGTTTATCACTATTAATTAGATGATTACAGGTGTAATATAACGTCATTATAACATAAAATATTACCTTCTAGTAATCCTAGTCTTCTACAAGACATACCTGTATCAAACACCTTGGAGTGTGTTATGTTAGTTTATCACTATTAATTAGATGATTACAGGTGTAATATAACGTCATTATAACATAAAATATTACCTTCTAGTAATCCTAGTCTTCTACAAGACACACGTATATCAAACACCTTAGAGTGTGTTATGTTAGTTTATCACTATTAATTAGATAATTACAGGTGTAATATAACGTCATTATAGCATAAAATATTACCTTCTAGTAATCCTGGTCGTCTACAAGACACACGTATATCAAACACCTTGGAGTGTGTTATGTTAGTTTATCACTATTAATTAGATGATTACAGGTGTAATATAACGTCATTATAACATAAAATATTACCTTCTAGTAATCCTGGTCGTCTACAAGACACACGTGTATCAAACACCTTGGAGTGTGTTATGTTAGTTTATCACTATTAATTAGATGATTACAGGTGTAATATAACGTTATTTTAACATAAAATATTACCTTCTAGTAATCCTGGTAGTCTACAAGACACACGTGTATCAAACACCTTGGAGTGTGTTATGTTAGTTTATCACTATTAATTAGATGATTACAGGTGTAGTAATATAACGTCATTATAACATAAAATATTACCTTCTTATAATCCTGGTCGTCTACAAGACACACGTATATCAAACACCTTGGAGTGTGTTATGTTAGTTTATCACTATTAATTAGATGATTACAGGTGTAATATAACGTCATTATAACATAAAATATTACCTTCTAGTAATCCTGGTCGTCTACAAGACACACGTGTATCAAACACCTTGTAGTGTGTTATGTTAGTTTATCACTATTAATTAGATGATTACAGGTATAGTAATATAACGTCATTATAACATAAAATATTACCTTCTAGTAATCCTAGTCTTCTACAAGACACACGTGTATCAAACACCTTGGAGTGTGTTATGTTAGTTTATCACTATTAATTAGATGATTACAGGTGTAATATAACGTCATTATAACATAAAATATTACCTTCTAGTAATCCTAGTCTTCTACAAGACACACGTATATCAAACACCTTAGAGTGTGTTATGTTAGTTTATCACTATTAATTAGATGATTACAGGTGTAATATAACGTCATTATAACATAAAATATTACCTTCTAGTAATCCTGGTCGTCTACAAGACACACGTATATCAAACACCTTGGAGTGTGTTATGTTAGTTTATCACTATTAATTAGATGATTACAGGTGTAATATAACGTCATTATAACATAAAATATTACCTTCTAGTAATCCTGGTCGTCTACAAGACACACGTGTATCAAACACCTTGGAGTGTGTTATGTTAGTTTATCACTATTAATTAGATGATTACAGGTGTAATTTAACGTCATTATAACATAAAATATTACCTTCTAGTAATCCTTGTCTTCTACAAGACACACGTATATCAAACACCTTGGAGTGTGTTATGTTAGTTTATCACTATTAATTAGATGATTACAGGTGTAATATAACGTCATTATAACATAAAATATTACCTTCTAGTAATCCTGGTCGTCTACAAGACACATGTATATCAAACACCTTGGAGTGTGTTATGTTAGTTTATCACTATTAATTAGATGATTACAGGTGTAATATAACGTCATTATAGCATATAATATTACCTTCTAGTAATCCTGGTCGTCTACAAGACACACGTGTATCAAAGACCTTGGAGTGTGTTATGTTAGTTTATCACTATTAATTAGATGATAACCGGTGTAGTAATATAACGTCATTATAACATAAAATATTGCTTTCTAGTAATCCTAGTCTTCTACATGAAACACGTATATCAAACACCTTAGAGTGTGTTATGTTAGTTTATCACTATTAATTAGATGATTACAGGTGTATTATAACGTCATTATAACATAAAATATTACCTTCTAGTAATCCTGGTCGTCTACAAGACACACGTATATCAAACACCTTGGAGTGTGTTATGTTAGTTTATCACTATTAATTAGATGATTACAGGTGTAATATAACGTCATTATAACATAAAATATTACCTTCTAGTAATCCTAGTCTTCTACAAGACACACCTGTATCAAACACCTTGGAGTGTGTTATGTTAGTTTATCACTATTAATTAGATGATTACAGGTGTAATATAACGTCATTATAACATAAAATATTACCTTCTAGTAATCCTGGTCTTCTACAAGACACACGTATATCAAACACCTTGGAGTGTGTTATGTTAGTTTATCACTATTAATTAGATGATTACATGTGTAATATAACGTCATTATAACATAAAATATTACCTTCTAGTAATCCTGGTCGTCTACAAGACACACGTATATCAAACACCTTGGAGTGTGTTATGTTAGTTTATCACTATTAATTAGATGATTACAGGTGTAATATAACGTCATTATAACATAAAATACTACCTTCTAGTAATGCTAGTCTTCTACAAGACACACGTGTATCAAATACCTTGGAGTGTGTTATGTTAGTTTATCACTATTAATTAGATGATTACAGGTGTAATATAACGTCATTATAACATAAAATATTACCTTCTAGTAATCCTAGTCTTCTACAAGACACACGTGTATCAAGCACCGTGGAATGTGTTATGTTAGTTTATCACTATTAATTAGATGATTACAGGTGTAATATAACGTCATTATAACATAAAATATTACCTTCTAGTAATCCTAGTCTTCTACAAGACACACCTGTATCAAACACCTTGGAGTGTGTTATGTTAGTTTATCACTATTAATTAGATGATTACAGGTGTAATATAACGTCATTATAACATAAAATATTACCTTCTAGTAATCCTAGTCTTCTACAAGACACACGTGTATCAAACACCTTAGAGTGTGTTATGTTAGTTTATCACTATTAATTAGATTATTACAGGTGTAATATAACCTCATTATAAAATAAAATATTACCTTCTAGTAATCCTGGTCGTCTACAAGACACAACTGTATCATACACCTTGGAGTGTGTTATGTTAGTTTATCACTATCAATTAGATGATTACAGGTGTAATATAACGTCATTATAACATAAAATATTACCTTCTAGTAATCCTGGTCGTCTACAAGACACACATATATCAAACACCTTGGAGTGTGTTATGTTAGTTTATCACTATTAATTAGCTGATTACAGGTGTAATATAACGTCATTATAGCATAAAATATTACCTTCTAGTAATCCTAGTCTTCTACAAGACACACTTGTATCAAACACCTTGGAGTGTGTTATGTTAGTTTATCACTATTAATTAGATGATTACAGGTGTAATATAATGTCATTATAACATAAAATATTACCTTTTAGTAATCCTAGTCTTCTACAAGACACACGTATATCAAACACCTTAGAGTGTGTTATGTTAGTTTATCACTATTAATTAGATGATTACAGGTGTAATATAACGTCATTATAACATAAAATATTACCTTCTAGTAATCCTCGTCGTCTACAAGACACACGTATATCAAACACCTTGGAGTGTGTAATGTTAGTTTATCACTATTAATTAGATGATTACAGGTGTAATATAACGTCATTATAACATAAAATATTACCTTCTAGTAATCCTAGTCTTCTACAAGACACACGTATATCAAACACCTTGGAGTGTGTTATGTTAGTTTATCACTATTAATTAGATGATTACAGGTGTAATATAACGTTATTATAACATAAAATATTACCTTCTAGTAATCCTGGTAGTCTACAAGACACACGTGTATCAAACACCTTGGAGTGTGTTATGTTAGTTTATCACTATTAATTAGATGATTACAGGTGTAGTAATATAACGTCATTATAACATAAAATATTACCTGCTAGTAATCCTGGTCGTCTACAAGACACACGTATATCAAACACCTTGGAGTGTGTTATGTTAGTTTATCACAATTAATTAGATGATTACAGGAGTAATATAACGTCATTATAACATAAAATATTACCTTCTAGTAATCCTGGTAGTCTACAAGACACACGTGTATCAAAGACCTTGGAGTGTGTTATGTTAGTTTATCACTATTAATTAGATGATTACAGGTGTATTATAACGTCATTATAACATAAAATATTACCTTCTAGTAATCCTGGTCGTCTACAAGACACACGTATATCAAACACCTTGGAGTGTGTTATGTTAGTTTCTCACTATTAATTAGATGATTACAGGTGTAATATAACGTCATTATAACATAAAATATTACCTTCTAGTTATCCTAGTCTTCTACAAGACACACGTGTATCAAACACCTTGGAGTGTGTTATGTTAGTTTATCACTATTAATTAGATGATTACAGGTGTAATATAACGTTATTATAACATAAAATATTACCTTCTAGTAATCCTGGTAGTCTACAAGACACACGTGTATCAAACACCTTGGAGTGTGTTATGTTAGTTTATCACTATTAATTAGATGATTACAGGTGTAGTAATATAACGTCATTATAGCATAAAATATTACCTTCTAGTAATCCTGGTCGTCTACAAGACACACGTATATCAAACACCTTGGAGTGTGTTATGTTAGTTTATCACTATTAATTAGATGATTACAGGTGTAATATAACGTCATTATAACATATAATATTACCTTCTAGTAATCCTGGTCGTCTACAAGACACACGTGTATCAAAGACCTTGGAGTGTGTTATGTTAGTTTATCACTATTAATTAGATGATAACAGGTGTAGTAATATAACGTCATTATAACATATAATATTACTTTTTAATAATCCTAGTCTTCTACATGAAACACGTATATCAAACACCTTAGAGTGTGTTATGTTAGTTTATCACTATTAATTAGATGATTACAGGTGTATTATAACGTTATTATAACATAAAATATTACCTTCTAGTAATCCTGGTCGTCTACAAGACACACGTATATCAAACACCTTGGAGTGTGTTATGTTAGTTTATCACTATTAATTAGATGATTACAGGTGTAATATAACGTCATTATAGCATAACATATTACCTTCTAGTAATCCTGGTCGTCTACAAGACACACGTATATCAAACACCTTGAAGTGTGTTATGTTAGTTTATCACTATTAATTAGATGATTACAGGTGTAATATAACGTCATTATAACATAAAATATTACCTTCTAGTAATCCTAGTCTTCTACAAGACACACCTGTATCAAACACCTTGGAGTGTGTTATGTTAGTTTATCACTATTAATTAGATGATTACAGGTGTAATATAACGTCATTATAACATAAAATATTACCTTCTAGTAATCGTGGTCTTCTACAAGACACACGTATATCAAACACCTTGGAGTGTGTTATGTTAGTTTATCACTATTAATTAGATGATTACATGTGTATTATAACGTCATTATAACATAAAATATTACCTTCTAGTAATCCTGGTCGTCTACAAGACACACGTATATCAAACACCTTGGAGTGTGTTATGTTAGTTTATCACTATTAATTAGATAATTACAGGTGTAATATAACGTCATTATAACATAAAATACTACCTGCTAGTAATGCTAGTCTTCTACAATACACACGTGTATCAAATACCTTGGAGTGTGTTATGTTAGTTTATCACTATTAATTAGATGATTACAGGTGTAATATAACGTCATTATAACATAAATTATTACCTTCTAGTAATCCTAGTCTTCTACAAGACACACGTGTATCAAACACCTTGGAGTGTGTTATGTTAGTTTATCACTATTAATTAGATGATTACAGGTGTAATATAACGTCATTATAACATAAAATATTACCTTCTAGTAATCATAGTCTTCTACAAGACACACGTGTATCAAACACCTTGGAGTGTGTTATGTTAGTTTATCACTATTAATTAGATGATTACAGGTGTAATATACCGTCATTATAACATAAAATATTACCTTCTAGTAATCCTGGTCGTCTACAAGACACACGTATATCAAACACCTTGGAGTGTGTTATGTTAGTTTATCACTATTAATTAGATGATTACAGGTGTAATATAACGTCATTATAACATCAAATATTACTTTCTAGTAATCCTAGTCTTCTACAAGACACACCTGTATCATACACCTTGGAGTGTGTTATGTTAGTTTATCACTATTAATTAGATGATTACAGGTGTAATATAACGTCATTATAACATAAAATATTACCTTCTAGTAATCCTGGTCGTCTACAAGACACACATATATCAAACGCCTTGGAGTGTGTTATGTTAGTTTATCACTATTAATTAGATGATTACAGGTGTAATATAACGTCATTATAACATAAAATATTACCTTCTAGTAATCCTAGTCTTCTACAAGACACACGTGTATCAAACACCTTGGAGTGTGTTATGTTAGTTTATCACTATTAATTAGATGATTACAGGTGTAATATAACGTCATTATAACATAAAATATTACCTTTTAGTAATCCTAGTCTTCTACAAGACACACGTATATCAAACACCTTAGAGTGTGTTATGTTAGTTTATCACTATTAATTAGATGATTACAGGTGTAATATAACGTCATTATAACATAAGATATTACCTTCTAGTAATCCTCGTCGTCTACAAGACACACGTATATCAAACACCTTGGAGTGTGTAATGTTAGTTTATCACTATTAATTAGATGATTACAGGTGTAATATAACGTCATTATAACATAAAATATTACCTTCTAGTAATCCTAGTCTTCTACAAGACACACGTATATCAAACACCTTGGAGTGTGTTATGTTAGTTTATCACTATTAATTAGATGATTACAGGTGTAATATAACGTTATTATAACATAAAATATTACCTTCTAGTAATCCTGGTAGTCTACAAGACACACGTGTATCAAACACCTTGGAGTGTGTTATGTTAGTTTATCACTATTAATTAGATGATTACAGGTGTAGTAATATAACGTCATTATAACATAAAATATTACCTTCTAGTAATCCTGGTAGTCTACAAGACACACGTGTATCAAACACCTTGGAGTGTGTTATGTTAGTTTATCACTATTAATTAGATGATTACAGGTGTAGTAATATAACGTCATTATAGCATAAAATATTACCTTCTAGTCATCCTGGTCGTCTACAAGACACACGTATATCAAACACCTTGGAGTGTGTTATGTTAGTTTATCACTATTAATTAGATGATTACAGGTGTAATATAACGTCATTATAGCATAAAATATTACCTTCTAGTAATCCTGGTCTTCTACAAGACACACGTATATCAAACACCTTGGAGTGTGTTATGTTAGTTTATCACTATTAATTAGATGATTACAGGTGTAATATAACGTTATTATAACATAAAATATTACCTTCTAGTAATCCTAGTCTTCTACAAGACACACCTGTATCAAACACCTTGGAGTGTGTTATGTTAGTTTATCACTATTAATTAGATGATTACAGGTGTAATATAACGTCATTATAACATAAAATATTACATTCTAGTAATCCTGGTCTTCTACAAGACACACGTATATCAAACACCTTGGAGTGTGTTATGTTAGTTTATAACTATTAATTAGATGATTACATGTGTAATATAACGTCATTATAACATAAAATATTACCTTCTAGTAATCCTGGTCGTCTACAAGACACACGTATATCAAACACCTTGGAGTGTGTTGTGTTAGTTTATCACTATTAATTAGATGATTACAGGTGTAATATAACGTCATTATAACATAAAATACTACCTTCTAGTAATGGTAGTCTTCTACAAGACACACGTGTATCAAATACCTTGGAGTGTGTTATGTTAGTTTATCACTATTAATTAGATGATTACAGGTGTAATATAACGTCATTATAACATAAAATATTACCTTCTAGTAATCCTAGTCTTCTACAAGACACACGTGTATCAAACACCTTGGAGTGTGTTATGTTAGTTTATCACTATTAATTAGATGATTACAGGTGTAATATAACGTCATTATAACATAAAATATTACCTTCTAGTAATCCTAGTCTTCTACAAGACACACCTGTATCAAACACCTTGGAGTGTGTTATGTTAGTTTATCACTATTAATTAGATGATTACAGGTGTAATATAACGTCATTATAACATAAAATATTACTTTCTAGTAATCCTAGTCTTCTACAAGACACACGTGTATCAAACACCTTAGAGTGTGTTATGTTAGTTTATCACTATTAATTAGATGATTACAGGTGTAATATAACGTCATTATAAAATAAAATATTACCTTCTAGTAATCCTGGTCGTCTACAAGACACAAGTATATCAAACACTTTGGAGTGTGTTATGTTAGTTTATCACTATTAATTAGATGATTACAGGTGTAATATAACGTCATTATAACATAAAATATTACTTTCTAGTAATCCTAGTCTTCTACAAGACACACCTGTATCATACACCTTGGAGTGTGTTATGTTAGTTTATCACTATTAATTAGATGATTACAGGTGTAATATAACGTCATTATAACATAAAATATTACCTTCTAGTAATCCTGGTCGTCTACAAGACACACATATATCAAACACCTTGGAGTGTGGTATGTTAGTTTATCACTATTAATTAGATGATTACAGGTGTAATATAACGTCATTATAACATAAAATATTACCTTCTAGTAATCCTAGTCTTCTACAAGACACACGTGTATCAAACACCTTGGAGTGTGTTATGTTAGTTTATCACTATTAATTAGATGATTACAGGTGTAATATAACGTCATTATAACATAAAATATTACCTTCTAGTAATCCTAGTCTTCTACAAGACACACGTATATCAAACACCTTAGAGTGTGTTATGTTAGTTTATCACTATTAAATAGATGATTACAGGTGTAATATAACGTCATTATAACATAAAATATTACCTTCTAGTAATCCTCGTCGTCTACAAGACACACGTATATCAAACACCTTGGAGTGTGTAATGTTAGTTTATCACTATTAATTAGATGATTACAGGTGTAATATAACGTCATTATAACATAAAATATTACCTTCTAGTAATCCTAGTCTTCTACAAGACACACGTATATCAAACACCTTGGAGTGTGCTATGTTAATTTATCACTATTAATTAGATGATTACAGGTGTAATATAACGTTATAATAACATAAAATATTACCTTCTAGTAATCCTGGTAGTCTACAAGACACACGTGTATCAAACACCTTGGAGTGTGTTATGTTAGTTTATCACTATTAATTAGATGATTACAGGTGTAGTAATATAACGTCATTATAACATAAAATATTACCTTCTTGTAATCGTCGTCGTCTACAAGACACACGTATACCAAACACTTTGGAGTGTGTTATGTTAGTTTATCACTATTAATTAGATGATTACAGGTGTAATATAACGTCATTATAACATAAAATATTACCTTCTAGTAATCCTGGTAGTCTACAAGACACACGTGTATCAAACACCTTGGAGTGTGTTATGTTAGTTTATCACTATTAATTAGATGATTACAGGTGTAGTAATATAACGTCATTATAACATAAAATATTACCTTCTAGTAATCCTGGTCGTCTACAAGACACACGTATATCAAACACCTTGGAGTGTGCTATGTTAGTTTATCGCTATTAATTAGATGATTACAGGTGTAATATAACGTCATTATAGCATAAAATATTACCTTCTAGTAATCCTAGTCTTCTACAAGACGCACGTGTATCAAACACCTTGGAGTGTGTTATGTTAGTTTATCACTATTAATTAGATGATTACAGGTGTAGTAATATAACGTCATTATAACATAAAATATTACCTTCTAGTAATCCTAGTCTTCTACAAGACACACCTGTATCAAACACCTTGGAATGTGTTATGTTAGTTTATCACTATTAATTAGATGATTACAGGTGTAATATAACGTTATTATAACATAAAATATTACCTTCTAGTAATCCTGGTGGTCTACAAGACACACGTGTATCAAACACCTTGGAGTGTGTTATGTTAGTTTATCACTATTAATTAGATGATTACAGGTGTAGTAATATAACGTTATTATAACATAAAATATTACCTTCTAGTAATCCTAGTCTTCTACAAGACACACGTGTATCAAACACCTTGGAGTGTGTTATGTTAGTTTATCACTATTAATTAGATGATTACAGGTGTAGTAATATAACGTCATTATAACATAAAATATTACCTTCTAGTAATCCTCGTCGTCTACAAGACACACGTATATCAAACACCTTGGAGTGTGTTATGTTAGTTTATCACTATTAATTAGAAGATTACAGGTATAATATAACGTCATTATAACATAAAATATTACCTTCTAGTAATCCTAGTCTTCTACAAGACACACGTATATCAAACACCTTGGAGTGTGTTATGTTAGTTTATCACTATTAATTAGATGATTACAGGTGTAATATAGCGTTATTATAACATAGAATATTACCTTCTAGTAATCCTGGTAGTATACAAGACACACGTGTATCAAACACCTTGGAGTGTGTTATGTTAGTTTATCACTATTAATTAGATGATTACAGGTGTAGTAATATAACGTCATTATAAAATAAAATATTACCTTCTTGTAATCCTCGTCGTCTACAAGACACACGTATATCAAACACCTTGGAGTGTGTTATGTTAGTTTATCACTATTAATTAGATGATTACAGGTGTAATATAACGTCATTATAACATAAAATATTACCTTCTAGTAATCCTGGTAGTCTACAAGACACACGTGTATCAAACACCTTGGAGTGTGTTATGTTAGTTTATCACTATTAATTAGATGATTACAGGTGTAGTAATATAACGTCATTATAACATAAAATATTACCTTCTAGTAATCCTGGTCGTCCACAAGACACACGTATATCAAACACCTTGGAGTGTGTTATATTAGTTTATCACTATTAATTAGATGATTACAGGTGTAATATAACGTCATTATAGCATAAAATATTACCTTCTAGTAATCCTGGTCTTCTACAAGACACACGTATATCAAACACCTTGGAGTGTGTTATGTTAGTTTATCACTATTAATTAGATGATTACAGGTGTAATATAACGTTATTATAACATAAAATATTACCTTCTAGTAATCCTAGTCTTCTACAAGACACACGTGTATCAAACACCTTGGAGTGTGTTATGTTAGTTTATCACTATTAATTAGATGATTACAGGTGTAGTAATATAACGTCATTATAACATAAAATATTACCTTCTAGTAATCCTAGTCTTCTACAAGACACACCTGTATCAAACACCTTGGAATGTGTTATGTTAGTTTATCACTATTAATTAGATGATTACAGGTGTAATATAACGTCATTATAACATAAAATATTACCTTCTAGTAATCCTGGTCGTCTACAAGACACACGTGTATTAAACACCTTAGAGTGTGTTATATTAGTTTATCACTATTAATTAGATGATTACAGGTGTAATATAACGTTATTATAACATAAAATATTACCTTCTAGTAATCTTGGTAGTCTACAAGACAAACGTGTATCAATCACCTTGGAGTGTGTTATGTTAGTTTATCACTATTAATTAGATGATTACAGGTGTAGTAATATAACGTCATTATAACATAAAATATTACCTTCTAGTAATCCTCGTCATCTACAAGACACACGTATATCAAACACCTTGGAGTGTGTTATGTTAGTTTATCACTATTAATTAGATGATTACAGGTGTAATATAACGTCATTATAACATAAAATATTACCTTCTAGTAATCCTGGTCGTCTACAAGACACACGTATATCAAACACCTTGGAGTGTGTTGTGTTAGTTTATCACTATTAATTAGATGATTACAGGTGTAATATAACGTCATTATAACATAAAATACTACCTTCTAGTAATGCTAGTCTTCTACAAGACACACGTGTATCAAATACCTTGGAGTGTGTTATGTTAGTTCATCACTATTAATTAGATGATTACAGGTGTAATATAACGTCATTATAACATAAAATATTACCTTCTAGTAATCCTAGTCTTCTACAAGACACACGTGTATCAAACACCTTGGAGTGTGTTATGTTAGTTTATCACTATTAATTAGATGATTACAGGTGTAATATAACGTCATTATAACATAAAATATTACCTTCTAGTAATCCTAGTCTTCTACAAGACACACCTGTATCAAACACCTTGGAGTGTGTTATGTTAGTTTATCACTATTAATTAGATGATTACAGGTGTAATATAACGTCATTATAACATAAAATATTACTTTCTAGTAATCCTAGTCTTCTACAAGACACACGTGTATCAAACACCTTAGAGTGTGTTATGTTAGTTTATCACTATTAATTAGATGATTACAGGTGTAATATAACGTCATTATAAAATAAAATATTACCTTCTAGTAATCCTGGTCGTCTACAAGACACACGTATATCAAACACTTTGGAGTGTGTTATGTTAGTTTATCACTATTAATTAGATGATTACAGGTGTAATATAACGTCATTATAACATAAAATATTACTTTCTAGTAATCCTAGTCTTCTACAAGACACACCTGTATCATACACCTTGGAGTGTGTTATGTTAGTTTATCACTATTAATTAGATGATTACAGGTGTAATATAACGTCATTATAACATAAAATATTACCTTCTAGTAATCCTGGTCGTCTACAAGACACACGTATATCAAACACCTTGGAGTGTGTTGTGTTAGTTTATCACTATTAATTAGATGATTACAGGTGTAATATAACGTCATTATAACATAAAATACTACCTTCTAGTAATGCTAGTCTTCTACAAGACACACGTGTATCAAATACCTTGGAGTGTGTTATGTTAGTTTATCACTATTAATTAGATGATTACAGGTGTAATATAACGTCATTATAACATAAAATATTACCTTCTAGTAATCCTAGTCTTCTACAAGACACACGTGTATCAAACACCTTGGAGTGTGTTATGTTAGTTTATCACTATTAATTAGATGATTACAGGTGTAATATAACGTCATTATAACATAAAATATTACCTTCTAGTAATCCTAGTCTTCTACAAGACACACCTGTATCAAACACCTTGGAGTGTGTTATGTTAGTTTATCACTATTAATTAGATGATTACAGGTGTAATATAACGTCATTATAACATAAAATATTACTTTCTAGTAATCCTAGTCTTCTACAAGACACACGTGTATCAAACACCTTAGAGTGTGTTATGTTAGTTTATCACTATTAATTAGATGATTACAGGTGTAATATAACGTCATTATAAGATAAAATATTACCTTCTAGTAATCCTGGTCGTCTACAAGACACACGTATATCAAACACTTTGGAGTGTGTTATGTTAGTTTATCACTATTAATTAGATGATTACAGGTGTAATATAACGTCATTATAACATAAAATATTACTTTCTAGTAATCCTAGTCTTCTACAAGACACACGTATATCAAACACCTTGGAGTGTGTTATGTTAGTTTATCACTATTAATTAGATGATTACAGGTGTAATATAACGTCATTATAACATAAAATATTACCTTCTAGTAATCCTGGTCGTCTACAAGACACACATATATCAAACACCTTGGAGTGTGTTATGTTAGTTTATCACTATTAATTAGATGATTACAGGTGTAATATAACGTCATTATAACATAAAATATTACCTTCTAGTAATCCTAGTCTTCTACAAGACACACGTGTATCAAACACCTTGGAGTGTGTTATGTTAGTTTATCACTATTAATTAGATGATTACAGGTGTAATATAACGTCATTATAACATAAAATATTACCTTCTAGTAATCCTAGTCTTCTACAAGACACACGTATATCAAACACCTTAGAATGTGTTATGTTAGTTTATCACTATTAAATAGATGATTACAGGTGTAATATAACGTCATTATAACATAAAATATTACCTTCTAGTAATCCTCGTCGTCTACAAGACACACGTATATCAAACACCTTGGAGTGTGCTATGTTAGTTTATCACTATTAATTAGATGATTACAGGTGTAATATAACGTTATAATAACATAAAATATTACCTTCTAGTAATCCTGGTAGTCTACAAGACACACGTGTATCATACACCTTGGAGTGTGTTATGTTAGTTTATCACTATTAATTAGATGATTACAGGTGTAGTAATATAACGTCATTATAACATAACATATTACCTTCTTGTAATCCTCGTCTTCTACAAGACATACGTATATCAAACACTTTGGAGTGTGTTATGTTAGTTTATCACTATTAATTAGATGATTACAGGTGTAATATAACGTCATTTCATTATAACATAAAATATTACCTTCTAGTAATCCTGGTAGTCTACAAGACACACGTGTATCAAACACCTTGGAGTGTGTTATGTTAGTTTATCACTATTAATTAGATGATTACAGGTGTAGTAATATAACGTCATTATAACATAAAATATTACCTTCTAGTAATCCTGGTCGTCTACAAGACACAGGTATATCAAACACCTTGGAGTGTGCTATGTTAGTTTATCACTATTAATTAGATGATTACAGGTGTAATATAACGTCATTATAGCATAAAATATTACCTTCTAGTAATCCTAGTCTTCTACAAGACACACGTATATCAAACACCTTGGAGTGTGTTATGTTAGTTTATCACTATTAATTAGATGATTACAGGTGTAATATAACGTTATTATAACATAAAATATTACCTTCTAGTAATCCTAGTCTTCTACAAGACGCACGTGTATCAAACACCTTGGAGTGTGTTATGTTAGTTTATCACTATTAATTAGATGATTACAGGTGTAGTAATATAACGTCATTATAACATAAAATATTACCTTCTAGTAATCCTAGTCTTCTACAAGACACACCTGTATCAAACACCTCAGAATGTGTTATGTTAGTTTATCACTATTAATTAGATGATTACAGGTGTAATATAACGTCATTATAACATAAAATATTACCTTCTAGTAATCCTGGTCGTCTACAAGACACACGTGTATCAAACACCTTAGAGTGTGTTATATTAGTTTATCACTATTAATTAGATGATTACAGGTGTAATATAACGTTATTATAACATAAAATATTACCTTCTAGTAATCCTGGTAGTCTACAAGACACACGTGTATCAAACACCTTGGAGTGTGTTATGTTAGTTTATCACTATTAATTAGATGATTACAGGTGTAGTAATATAACGTCATTATAACATAAAATATTACCTTCTAGTAATCCTCGTCGTCTACAAGACACACGTATATCAAACACCTTGGAGTGTGTTATGTTAGTTTATCACTATTAATTAGATGATTACAGGTGTAATATAACGTCATTATAACATAAAATATTACCTTCTAGTAATCCTAGTCTTCTACAAGACACACGTATATCAAACACCTTGGAGTGTGTTATGTTAGTTTATCACTATTAATTAGATGATTACAGGTGTAATATAGCGTTATTATAACATAAAATATTACCTTCTAGTAATCCTGGTAGTCTACAAGACACACGTGTATCAAACACCTTGGAGTGTGTTATGTTAGTTTATCACTATTAATTAGATGATTACAGGTGTAGTAATATAACGTCATTATAAAATAAAATATTACCTTCTTGTAATCCTCGTCGTCTACAAGACACACGTATATCAAACACCTTGGAGTGTGTTATGTTAGTTTATCACTATTAATTAGATGATTACAGGTGTAATATAACGTCATTATAACATAAAATATTACCTTCTAGTAATCCTGGTAGTCTACAAGACACACGTGTATCAAACACCTTGGAGTGTGTTTTGTTAGTTTATCACTATTAATTAGATTATTACAGGTGTAGTAATATAACGTCATTATAACATAAAATATTACCTTCTAGTAATCCTAGTCTTCTACAAGACACACGTGTATCAAACACCTTGGAGTGTATTATGTTAGTTTATCACTATTAATTAGATGATTACAGGTGTAATATAACGTCATTATAACATAAAATATTACCTTCTAGTAATCCTAGTCTTCTACAAGACACACGTATATCAAACACCTTAGAGTGTGTTATGTTAGTTTATCACTATTAAATAGATGATTACAGGTGTAATATAACGTCATTATAACATAAAATATTACCTTCTAGTAATCCTCGTCGTCTACAAGACACACGTATATCAAACACCTTGGAGTGTGTAATGTTAGTTTATCACTATTAATTAGATGATTACAGGTGTAATATAACGTCATTATAACATAAAATATTACCTTCTAGTAATCCTAGTCTTCTACAAGACACACGTATATCAAACACCTTGGAGTGTGCTATGTTAGTTTATCACTATTAATTAGATGATTACAGGTGTAATATAACGTTATAATAACATAAAATATTACCTTCTAGTAATCCTGGTAGTCTACAAGACACACGTGTATCAAACACCTTGGAGTGTGTTATGTTAGTTTATCACTATTAATTAGATGATTACAGGTGTAGTAATATAACGTCATTATAACATAAAATATTACCTTCTTGTAATCCTCGTCGTCTACAAGACACACGTATATCAAACACTTTGGAGTGTGTTATGTTAGTTTATCACTATTAATTAGATGATTACAGGTGTAATATAACGTCATTATAACATAAAATATTACCTTCTAGTAATCCTGGTAGTCTACAAGACACACGTGTATCAAACACCTTGGAGTGTGTTATGTTAGTTTATCACTATTAATTAGATGATTACAGGTGTAGTAATATAACGTCATTATAACATAAAATATTACCTTCTAGTAATCCTAGTCTTCTACAAGACACACCTGTTTCAAACACCTTGGAATGTGTTATGTTAGTTTATCACTATTAATTAGATGATTACAGGTGTAATATAACGTCATTATAACATAAAATATTACCTTCTAGTAATCCTGGTCGTCTACAAGACACACGTGTATCAAACACCTTAGAGTGTGTTATATTAGTTTATCACTATTAATTAGATGATTACAGGTGTAATATAACGTTATTATAACATAAAATATTACCTTCTAGTAATCCTGGTAGTCTACAAGACACACGTGTATCAAACACCTTGGAGTGTGTTATGTTAGTTTATCACTATTAATTAGATGATTACAGGTGTAGTAATATAACGTCATTATAACATAAAATATTACCTTCTAGTAATCCTCGTCGTCTACAAGACACACGTATATCAAACACCTTGGAGTGTGTTATGTTAGTTTATCACTATTAATTAGATGATTACAGGTGTAATATAACGTCATTATAACATAAAATATTACCTTCTAGTAATCCTAGTCTTCTACAAGACACACGTATATCAAACACCTTGGAGTGTGTTATGTTAGTTTATCACTATTAATTAGATGATTACAGGTGTAATATAGCGTTATTATAACATAAAATATTACCTTCTAGTAATCCTGGTAGTCTACAAGACACACGTGTATCAAACACCTTGGAGTGTGTTATGTTAGTTTATCACTATTAATTAGATGATTACAGGTGTAGTAATATAACGTCATTATAAAATAAAATATTACCTTCTTGTAATCCTCGTCGTCTACAAGACACACGTATATCAAACACCTTGGAGTGTGTTATGTTAGTTTATCACTATTAATTAGATGATTACAGGTGTAATATAACGTCATTATAACATAAAATATTACTTTCTAGTAATCCTGGTAGTCTACAAGACACACGTGTATCAAACACCTTGGAGTGTGTTATGTTAGTTTATCACTATTAATTAGATGATTACAGGTGTAGTAATATAACGTCATTATAACATAAAATATTACCTTCTAGTAATCCCAGTCTTCTACAAGACACACCTGTATCAAACACCTTGGAATGTGTTATGTTAGTTTATCACTATTAATTAGATGATTACAGGTGTAATATAACGTCATTATAACATAAAATATTACCTTCTAGTAATCCTGGTCGTCTACAAGACACACGTATATCAAACACCTTGGAGTGTGTTGTGTTAGTTTATCACTATTAATTAGATGATTACAGGTGTAATATAACGTCATTATAACATAAAATACTACCTTCTAGTAATGCTAGTCTTCTACAAGACACACGTGTATCAAATACCTTGGAGTGTGTTATGTTAGTTTATCACTATTAATTAGATGATTACAGGTGTAATATAACGTCATTATAACATAAAATATTACCTTCTAGTAATCCTAGTCTTCTACAAGACACACGTGTATCAAACACCTTGGAGTGTGTTATGTTAGTTTATCACTATTAATTAGATGATTACAGGTGTAATATAACGTCATTATAACATAAAATATTACCTTCTAGTAATCCTAGTCTTCTACAAGACACACGTGTATCAAACATCTTGGAGTGTGTTATGTTAGTTTATCACTATTAATTAGATGATTACAGGTGTAATATAACGTCATTATAACATAAAATATTACTTTCTAGTAATCCTAGTCTTCTACAAGACACACGTGTATCAAACACCTTAGAGTGTGTTATGTTAGTTTATCACTATTAATTAGATGATTACAGGTGTAATATAACGTCATTATAAAATAAAATATTACCTTCTAGTAATCCTGGTCGTCTACAAGACACACGTATATCAAACACTTTGGAGTGTGTTATGTTAGTTTATCACTATTAATTAGATGATTACAGGTGTAATATAACGTCATTATAACATAAAATATTACTTTCTAGTAATCCTAGTCTTCTACAAGACACACCTGTATCATACACCTTGGAGTGTGTTATGTTAGTTTATCACTATTAATTAGATGATTACAGGTGTAATATAACGTCATTATAACATAAAATATTACCTTCTAGTAATCCTCGTCGTCTACAAGACACAGGTATATCAAACACCTTGGAGTGTGCTATGTTAGTTTATCACTATTAATTAGATGATTACAGGTGTAATACAACGTCATTATAGCATAAAATATTACCTTCTAGTAATCCTAGTCTTCTACAAGACACACGTATATCAAACACCTTGGAGTGTGTTATGTTAGTTTATCACTATTAATTAGATGATTACAGGTGTAATATAACGTTATTATAACATAAAATATTACCTTCTAGTAATCCTAGTCTTCTACAAGACGCACGTGTATCAAACACCTTGGAGTGTGTTATGTTAGTTTATCACTATTAATTAGATGATTACAGGTGTAGTAATATAACGTCATTATAACATAAAATAATACCTTCTAGTAATCCTAGTCTTCTACAAGACACACCTGTATCAAACACCTTGGAATGTGTTATGTTAGTTTATCACTATTAATTAGATGATTACAGGTGTAATATAACGTCATTATAACATAAAATATTACCTTCTAGTAATCCTGGTCGTCTACAAGACACACGTGTATCAAACACCTTAGAGTGTGTTATATTAGTTTATCACTATTAATTAGATGATTACAGGTGTAATATAACGTTATTATAACATAAAATATTACCTTCTAGTAATCCTGGTAGTCTACAAGACACACGTGTATCAAACACCTTGGAGTGTGTTATGTTAGTTTATCACTATTAATTAGATGATTACAGGTGTAGTAATATAACGTCATTATAACATAAAATATTACCTTCTAGTAATCCTCGTCGTCTACAAGACACACGTATATCAAACACCTTGGAGTGTGTTATGTTAGTTTATCACTATTAATTAGATGATTACAGGTGTAATATAACGTCATTATAACATAAAATATTACCTTCTAGTAATCCTAGTCTTCTACAAGACACACGTATATCAAACACCTTGGAGTGTGTTATGTTAGTTTATCACTATTAATTAGATGATTACAGGTGTAATATAGCGTTATTATAACATAAAATATTACCTTCTAGTAATCCTGGTAGTCTACAAGACACACGTGTATCAAACACCTTGGAGTGTGTTATGTTAGTTTATCACTATTAATTAGATGATTACAGGTGTAGTAATATAACGTCATTATAAAATAAAATATTACCTTCTTGTAATCCTCGTCGTCTACAAGACACACGTATATCAAACACCTTGGAGTGTGTTATGTTAGTTTATCACTATTAATTAGATGATTACAGGTGTAATATAACGTCATTATAACATAAAATATTACCTTCTAGTAATCCTGGTAGTCTACAAGACACACGTGTATCAAACACCTTGGAGTGTGTTATGTTAGTTTATCACTATTAATTAGATGATTACAGGTGTAGTAATATAACGTCATTATAACATAAAATATTACCTTCTAGTAATCCTAGTCTTCTACAAGACACACGTGTATCAAACACCTTGGAGTGTTTTATGTTAGTTTATCACTATTAATTAGATGATTACAGGTGTAATATAACGTCATTATAACATAAAATATTACCTTCTAGTAATCCTAGTCTTCTACAAGACACACGTATATCAAACACCTTAGAGTGTGTTATGTTAGTTTATCACTATTAAATAGATGATTACAGGTGTAATATAACGTCATTATAACATAAAATATTACTTTCTAGTAATCCTCGTCGTCTACAAGACACACGTATATCAAACACCTTGGAGTGTGTAATGTTAGTTTATCACTATTAATTAGATGATTACAGGTGTAATATAACGTCATTATAACATAAAATATTACCTTCTAGTAATCCTAGTCTTCTACAAGACACACGTATATCAAAAACCTTGGAGTGTGCTATGTTAGTTTATCACTATTAATTAGATGATTACAGGTGTAATATAACGTTATAATAACATAAAATATTACCTTCTAGTAATCCTGGTAGTCTACAAGACACACGTGTATCAAACACCTTGGAGTGTGTTATGTTAGTTTATCACTATTAATTAGATGATTACAGGTGTAGTAATATAACGTCATTATAACATAAAATATTCCCTTCTTGTAATCCTCGTCGTCTACAAGACACACGTATATCAAACACTTTGGAGTGTGTTATGTTAGTTTATCACTATTAATTAGATGATTACAGGTGTAATATAACGTCATTATAACATAAAATATTACCTTCTAGTAATCCTGGTAGTCTACAAGACACACGTGTATCAAACACCTTGGAGTGTGTTATGTTAGTTTATCACTATTAATTAGATGATTACAGGTGTAGTAATATAACGTCATTATAACATAAAATATTACCTTCTAGTAATCCTGGTCGTCTACAAGACACACGTATATCAAACACCTTGGAGTGTGCTATGTTAGTTTATCACTATTAATTAGATGATTACAGGTGTAATATAACGTCATTATAGCATAAAATATTACCTTCTAGTAATCCTAGTCTTCTACAAGACACACGTATATCAAACACCTTGGAGTGTGTTATGTTAGTTTATCACTATTAATTAGATGATTACAGGTGTAATATAACGTTATTATAACATAAAATATTACTTTCTAGTAATCCTAGTCTTCTACAAGACGCACGTGTATCAAACACCTTGGAGTGTGTTATGTTAGTTTATCACTATTAATTAGATGATTACAGGTGTTGTAATATAACGTCATTATAACATAAAATATTACCTTCTAGTAATCCTAGTCTTCTACAAGACACACCTGTTTCAAACACCTTGGAATGTGTTATGTTAGTTTATCACTATTAATTAGATGATTACAGGTGTAATATAACGTCATTATAACATAAAATATTACCTTCTAGTAATCCTGGTCGTCTACAAGACACACGTGTATCAAACACCTTAGAGTGTGTTATATTAGTTTATCACTATTAATTAGATGATTACAGGTGTAATATAACGTCATTATAACATAAAATATTACCTTCTAGTAATCCTGGTCGTCTACAAGACACACATATATCAAACACCTTGGAGTGTGTTATGTTAGTTTATCACTATTAATTAGATGATTACAGGTGTAATATAACGTCATTATAACATAAAATATTACCTTCTAGTAATCCTAGTCTTCTACAAGACACACGTGTATCAAACACCTTGGAGTGTGTTATGTTAGTTTATCACTATTAATTAGATGATTACAGGTGTAATATAACGTCATTATAACATAAAATATTACCTTCTAGTAATCTTAGTCTTCTACAAGACACACGTATATCAAACACCTTAGAATGTGTTATGTTAGTTTATCACTATTAAATAGATGATTACAGGTGTAATATAACGTCATTATAACATAAAATATTACCTTCTAGTAATCCTCGTCGTCTACAAGACACACGTATATCAAACACCTTGGAGTGTGCTATGTTAGTTTATCACTATTAATTAGATGATTACAGGTGTAATATAACGTTATAATAACATAAAATATTACCTTCTAGTAATCCTGGTAGTCTACAAGACACACGTGTATCAAACACCTTGGAGTGTGTTATGTTAGTTTATCACTATTAATTAGATGATTACAGGTGTAGTAATATAACGTCATTATAACATAACATATTACCTTCTTGTAATCCTCGTCGTCTACAAGACATACGTATATCAAACACTTTGGAGTGTGTTATGTTAGTTTATCACTATTAATTAGATGATTACAGGTGTAATATAACGTCATTTCATTATAACATAAAATATTACCTTCTAGTAATCCTGGTAGTCTACAAGACACACGTGTATCAAACACCTTGGAGTGTGTTATGTTAGTTTATCACTATTAATTAGATGATTACAGGTGTAGTAATATAACGTCATTATAACATAAAATATTACCTTCTAGTAATCCTGGTCGTCTACAAGACACAGGTATATCAAACACCTTGGAGTGTGCTATGTTAGTTTATCACTATTAATTAGATGATTACAGGTGTAATATAACGTCATTATAGCATAAAATATTACCTTCTAGTAATCCTAGTCTTCTACAAGACACACGTATATCAAACACCTTGGAGTGTGTTATGTTAGTTTATCACTATTAATTAGATGATTACAGGTGTAATATAACGTTATTATAACATAAAATATTACCTTCTAGTAATCCTAGTCTTCTACAAGACGCACGTGTATCAAACACCTTGGAGTGTGTTATGTTAGTTTATCACTATTAATTAGATGATTACAGGTGTAGTAATATAACGTCATTATAACATAAAATATTACCTTCTAGTAATCCTAGTCTTCTACAAGACACACCTGTATCAAACACCTCAGAATGTGTTATGTTAGTTTATCACTATTAATTAGATGATTACAGGTGTAATATAACGTCATTATAACATAAAATATTACCTTCTAGTAATCCTGGTCGTCTACAAGACACACGTGTATCAAACACCTTAGAGTGTGTTATATTAGTTTATCACTATTAATTAGATGATTACAGGTGTAATATAACGTTATTATAACATAAAATATTACCTTCTAGTAATCCTGGTAGTCTACAAGACACACGTGTATCAAACACCTTGGAGTGTGTTATGTTAGTTTATCACTATTAATTAGATGATTACAGGTGTAGTAATATAACGTCATTATAACATAAAATATTACCTTCTAGTAATCCTCGTCGTCTACAAGACACACGTATATCAAACACCTTGGAGTGTGTTATGTTAGTTTATCACTATTAATTAGATGATTACAGGTGTAATATAACGTCATTATAACATAAAATATTACCTTCTAGTAATCCTAGTCTTCTACAAGACACACGTATATCAAACACCTTGGAGTGTGTTATGTTAGTTTATCACTATTAATTAGATGATTACAGGTGTAATATAGCGTTATTATAACATAAAATATTACCTTCTAGTAATCCTGGTAGTCTACAAGACACACGTGTATCAAACACCTTGGAGTGTGTTATGTTAGTTTATCACTATTAATTAGATGATTACAGGTGTAGTAATATAACGTCATTATAAAATAAAATATTACCTTCTTGTAATCCTCGTCGTCTACAAGACACACGTATATCAAACACCTTGGAGTGTGTTATGTTAGTTTATCACTATTAATTAGATGATTACAGGTGTAATATAACGTCATTATAACATAAAATATTACCTTCTAGTAATCCTGGTAGTCTACAAGACACACGTGTATCAAACACCTTGGAGTGTGTTTTGTTAGTTTATCACTATTAATTAGATTATTACAGGTGTAGTAATATAACGTCATTATAACATAAAATATTACCTTCTAGTAATCCTAGTCTTCTACAAGACACACGTGTATCAAACACCTTGGAGTGTATTATGTTAGTTTATCACTATTAATTAGATGATTACAGGTGTAATATAACGTCATTATAACATAAAATATTACCTTCTAGTAATCCTAGTCTTCTACAAGACACACGTATATCAAACACCTTAGAGTGTGTTATGTTAGTTTATCACTATTAAATAGATGATTACAGGTGTAATATAACGTCATTATAACATAAAATATTACCTTCTAGTAATCCTCGTCGTCTACAAGACACACGTATATCAAACACCTTGGAGTGTGTAATGTTAGTTTATCACTATTAATTAGATGATTACAGGTGTAATATAACGTCATTATAACATAAAATATTACCTTCTAGTAATCCTAGTCTTCTACAAGACACACGTATATCAAACACCTTGGAGTGTGCTATGTTAGTTTATCACTATTAATTAGATGATTACAGGTGTAATATAACGTTATAATAACATAAAATATTACCTTCTAGTAATCCTGGTAGTCTACAAGACACACGTGTATCAAACACCTTGGAGTGTGTTATGTTAGTTTATCACTATTAATTAGATGATTACAGGTGTAGTAATATAACGTCATTATAACATAAAATATTACCTTCTTGTAATCCTCGTCGTCTACAAGACACACGTATATCAAACACTTTGGAGTGTGTTATGTTAGTTTATCACTATTAATTAGATGATTACAGGTGTAATATAACGTCATTATAACATAAAATATTACCTTCTAGTAATCCTGGTAGTCTACAAGACACACGTGTATCAAACACCTTGGAGTGTGTTATGTTAGTTTATCACTATTAATTAGATGATTACAGGTGTAGTAATATAACGTCATTATAACATAAAATATTACCTTCTAGTAATACTAGTCTTCTACAAGACACACCTGTTTCAAACACCTTGGAATGTGTTATGTTAGTTTATCACTATTAATTAGATGATTACAGGTGTAATATAACGTCATTATAACATAAAATATTACCTTCTAGTAATCCTGGTCGTCTACAAGACACACGTGTATCAAACACCTTAGAGTGTGTTATATTAGTTTATCACTATTAATTAGATGATTACAGGTGTAATATAACGTTATTATAACATAAAATATTACCTTCTAGTAATCCTGGTAGTCTACAAGACACACGTGTATCAAACACCTTGGAGTGTGTTATGTTAGTTTATCACTATTAATTAGATGATTACAGGTGTAGTAATATAACGTCATTATAACATAAAATATTACCTTCTAGTAATCCTCGTCGTCTACAAGACACACGTATATCAAACACCTTGGAGTGTGTTATGTTAGTTTATCACTATTAATTAGATGATTACAGGTGTAATATAACGTCATTATAACATAAAATATTACCTTCTAGTAATCCTAGTCTTCTACAAGACACACGTATATCAAACACCTTGGAGTGTGTTATGTTAGTTTATCACTATTAATTAGATGATTACAGGTGTAATATAGCGTTATTATAACATAAAATATTACCTTCTAGTAATCCTGGTAGTCTACAAGACACACGTGTATCAAACACCTTGGAGTGTGTTATGTTAGTTTATCACTATTGATTAGATGATTACAGGTGTAGTAATATAACGTCATTATAAAATAAAATATTACCTTCTAGTAATCCTCGTCGTCTACAAGACACACGTATATCAAACACCTTGGAGTGTGTTATGTTAGTTTATCACTATTAATTAGATGATTACAGGTGTAATATAACGTCATTATAACATAAAATATTACTTTCTAGTAATCCTGGTAGTCTACAAGACACACGTGTATCAAACACCTTGGAGTGTGTTATGTTAGTTTATCACTATTAATTAGATGATTACAGGTGTAGTAATATAACGTCATTATAACATAAAATATTACCTTCTAGTAATCCCAGTCTTCTACAAGACACACCTGTATCAAACACCTTGGAATGTGTTATGTTAGTTTATCACTATTAATTAGATGATTACAGGTGTAATATAACGTCATTATAACATAAAATATTACCTTCTAGTAATCCTGGTCGTCTACAAGACACACGTATATCAAACACCTTGGAGTGTGTTGTGTTAGTTTATCACTATTAATTAGATGATTACAGGTGTAATATAACGTCATTATAACATAAAATACTACCTTCTAGTAATGCTAGTCTTCTACAAGACACACGTGTATCAAATACCTTGGAGTGTGTTATGTTAGTTTATCACTATTAATTAGATGATTACAGGTGTAATATAACGTCATTATAACATAAAATATTACCTTCTAGTAATCCTAGTCTTCTACAAGACACACGTGTATCAAACACCTTGGAGTGTGTTATGTTAGTTTATCACTATTAATTAGATGATTACAGGTGTAATATAACGTCATTATAACATAAAATATTACCTTCTAGTAATCCTAGTCTTCTACAAGACACACGTGTATCAAACACCTTGGAGTGTGTTATGTTAGTTTATCACTATTAATTAGATGATTACAGGTGTAATATAACGTCATTATAACATAAAATATTACTTTCTAGTAATCCTAGTCTTCTACAAGACACACGTGTATCAAACACCTTAGAGTGTGTTATGTTAGTTTATCACTATTAATTAGATGATTACAGGTGTAATATAACGTCATTATAAAATAAAATATTACCTTCTAGTAATCCTGGTCGTCTACAAGACACACGTATATCAAACACTTTGGAGTGTGTTATGTTAGTTTATCACTATTAATTAGATGATTACAGGTGTAATATAACGTCATTATAACATAAAATATTACTTTCTAGTAATCCTAGTCTTCTACAAGACACACCTGTATCATACACCTTGGAGTGTGTTATGTTAGTTTATCACTATTAATTAGATGATTACAGGTGTAATATAACGTCATTATAACATAAAATATTACCTTCTAGTAATCCTCGTCGTCTACAAGACACAGGTATATCAAACACCTTGGAGTGTGCTATGTTAGTTTATCACTATTAATTAGATGATTACAGGTGTAATACAACGTCATTATAGCATAAAATATTACCTTCTAGTAATCCTAGTCTTCTACAAGACACACGTATATCAAACACCTTGGAGTGTGTTATGTTAGTTTATCACTATTAATTAGATGATTACAGGTGTAATATAACGTTATTATAACATAAAATATTACCTTCTAGTAATCCTAGTCTTCTACAAGACGCACGTGTATCAAACACCTTGGAGTGTGTTATGTTAGTTTATCACTATTAATTAGATGATTACAGGTGTAGTAATATAACGTCATTATAACATAAAATAATACCTTCTAGTAATCCTAGTCTTCTACAAGACACACCTGTATCAAACACCTTGGAATGTGTTATGTTAGTTTATCACTATTAATTAGATGATTACAGGTGTAATATAACGTCATTATAACATAAAATATTACCTTCTAGTAATCCTGGTCGTCTACAAGACACACGTGTATCAAACACCTTAGAGTGTGTTATATTAGTTTATCACTATTAATTAGATGATTACAGGTGTAATATAACGTTATTATAACATAAAATATTACCTTCTAGTAATCCTGGTAGTCTACAAGACACACGTGTATCAAACACCTTGGAGTGTGTTATGTTAGTTTATCACTATTAATTAGATGATTACAGGTGTAGTAATATAACGTCATTATAACATAAAATATTACCTTCTAGTAATCCTCGTCGTCTACAAGACACACGTATATCAAACACCTTGGAGTGTGTTATGTTAGTTTATCACTATTAATTAGATGATTACAGGTGTAATATAACGTCATTATAACAAAATATTACCTTCTAGTAATCCTAGTCTTCTACAAGACACACGTATATCAAACACCTTGGAGTGTGTTATGTTAGTTTATCACTATTAATTAGATGATTACAGGTGTAATATAGCGTTATTATAACATAAAATATTACCTTCTAGTAATCCTGGTAGTCTACAAGACACACGTGTATCAAACACCTTGGAGTGTGTTATGTTAGTTTATCACTATTAATTAGATGATTACAGGTGTAGTAATATAACGTCATTATAAAATAAAATATTACCTTCTTGTAATCCTCGTCGTCTACAAGACACACGTGTATCAAACACCTTGGAGTGTGTTATGTTAGTTTATCACTATTAATTAGATGATTACAGGTGTAATATAACGTCATTATAACATAAAATATTACTTTCTAGTAATCCTAGTCTTCTACAAGACACACCTGTATCATACACCTTGGAGTGTGTTATGTTAGTTTATCACTATTAATTAGATGATTACAGGTGTAATATAACGTCATTATAACATAAAATATTACCTTCTAGTAATCCTCGTCGTCTACAAGACACAGGTATATCAAACACCTTGGAGTGTGCTATGTTAGTTTATCACTATTAATTAGATGATTACAGGTGTAATACAACGTCATTATAGCATAAAATATTACCTTCTAGTAATCCTAGTCTTCTACAAGACACACGTATATCAAACACCTTGGAGTGTGTTATGTTAGTTTATCACTATTAATTAGATGATTACAGGTGTAATATAACGTTATTATAACATAAAATATTACCTTCTAGTAATCCTAGTCTTCTACAAGACGCACGTGTATCAAACACCTTGGAGTGTGTTATGTTAGTTTATCACTATTAATTAGATGATTACAGGTGTAGTAATATAACGTCATTATAACATAAAATAATACCTTCTAGTAATCCTAGTCTTCTACAAGACACACCTGTATCAAACACCTTGGAATGTGTTATGTTAGTTTATCACTATTAATTAGATGATTACAGGTGTAATATAACGTCATTATAACATAAAATATTACCTTCTAGTAATCCTGGTCGTCTACAAGACACACGTGTATCAAACACCTTAGAGTGTGTTATATTAGTTTATCACTATTAATTAGATGATTACAGGTGTAATATAACGTTATTATAACATAAAATATTACCTTCTAGTAATCCTGGTAGTCTACAAGACACACGTGTATCAAACACCTTGGAGTGTGTTATGTTAGTTTATCACTATTAATTAGATGATTACAGGTGTAGTAATATAACGTCATTATAACATAAAATATTACCTTCTAGTAATCCTCGTCGTCTACAAGACACACGTATATCAAACACCTTGGAGTGTGTTATGTTAGTTTATCACTATTAATTAGATGATTACAGGTGTAATATAACGTCATTATAACAAAATATTACCTTCTAGTAATCCTAGTCTTCTACAAGACACACGTATATCAAACACCTTGGAGTGTGTTATGTTAGTTTATCACTATTAATTAGATGATTACAGGTGTAATATAGCGTTATTATAACATAAAATATTACCTTCTAGTAATCCTGGTAGTCTACAAGACACACGTGTATCAAACACCTTGGAGTGTGTTATGTTAGTTTATCACTATTAATTAGATGATTACAGGTGTAGTAATATAACGTCATTATAAAATAAAATATTACCTTCTTGTAATCCTCGTCGTCTACAAGACACACGTATATCAAACACCTTGGAGTGTGTTATGTTAGTTTATCACTATTAATTAGATGATTACAGGTGTAATATAACGTCATTATAACATAAAATATTACTTTCTAGTAATCCTGGTAGTCTACAAGACACACGTGTATCAAACACCTTGGAGTGTGTTATGTTAGTTTATCACTATTAATTAGATGATTACAGGTGTAGTAATATAACGTCATTATAACATAAAATATTACCTTCTAGTAATCCCAGTCTTCTACAAGACACACCTGTATCAAACACCTTGGAATGTGTTATGTTAGTTTATCACTATTAATTAGATGATTACAGGTGTAATATAACGTCATTATAACATAAAATATTACCTTCTAGTAATCCTGGTCGTCTACAAGACACACGTATATCAAACACCTTGGAGTGTGTTGTGTTAGTTTATCACTATTAATTAGATGATTACAGGTGTAATATAACGTCATTATAACATAAAATACTACCTTCTAGTAATGCTAGTCTTCTACAAGACACACGTGTATCAAATACCTTGGAGTGTGTTATGTTAGTTTATCACTATTAATTAGATGATTACAGGTGTAATATAACGTCATTATAACATAAAATATTACCTTCTAGTAATCCTAGTCTTCTACAAGACACACGTGTATCAAACACCTTGGAGTGTGTTATGTTAGTTTATCACTATTAATTAGATGATTACAGGTGTAATATAACGTCATTATAACATAAAATATTACCTTCTAGTAATCCTAGTCTTCTACAAGACACACGTGTATCAAACACCTTGGAGTGTGTTATGTTAGTTTATCACTATTAATTAGATGATTACAGGTGTAATATAACGTCATTATAACATAAAATATTACTTTCTAGTAATCCTAGTCTTCTACAAGACACACGTGTATCAAACACCTTAGAGTGTGTTATGTTAGTTTATCACTATTAATTAGATGATTACAGGTGTAATATAACGTCATTATAAAATAAAATATTACCTTCTAGTAATCCTGGTCGTCTACAAGACACACGTATATCAAACACTTTGGAGTGTGTTATGTTAGTTTATCACTATTAATTAGATGATTACAGGTGTAATATAACGTCATTATAACATAAAATATTACTTTCTAGTAATCCTAGTCTTCTACAAGACACACCTGTATCATACACCTTGGAGTGTGTTATGTTAGTTTATCACTATTAATTAGATGATTACAGGTGTAATATAACGTCATTATAACATAAAATATTACCTTCTAGTAATCCTCGTCGTCTACAAGACACAGGTATATCAAACACCTTGGAGTGTGCTATGTTAGTTTATCACTATTAATTAGATGATTACAGGTGTAATACAACGTCATTATAGCATAAAATATTACCTTCTAGTAATCCTAGTCTTCTACAAGACACACGTATATCAAACACCTTGGAGTGTGTTATGTTAGTTTATCACTATTAATTAGATGATTACAGGTGTAATATAACGTTATTATAACATAAAATATTACCTTCTAGTAATCCTAGTCTTCTACAAGACGCACGTGTATCAAACACCTTGGAGTGTGTTATGTTAGTTTATCACTATTAATTAGATGATTACAGGTGTAGTAATATAACGTCATTATAACATAAAATAATACCTTCTAGTAATCCTAGTCTTCTACAAGACACACCTGTATCAAACACCTTGGAATGTGTTATGTTAGTTTATCACTATTAATTAGATGATTACAGGTGTAATATAACGTCATTATAACATAAAATATTACCTTCTAGTAATCCTGGTCGTCTACAAGACACACGTGTATCAAACACCTTAGAGTGTGTTATATTAGTTTATCACTATTAATTAGATGATTACAGGTGTAATATAACGTTATTATAACATAAAATATTACCTTCTAGTAATCCTGGTAGTCTACAAGACACACGTGTATCAAACACCTTGGAGTGTGTTATGTTAGTTTATCACTATTAATTAGATGATTACAGGTGTAGTAATATAACGTCATTATAACATAAAATATTACCTTCTAGTAATCCTCGTCGTCTACAAGACACACGTATATCAAACACCTTGGAGTGTGTTATGTTAGTTTATCACTATTAATTAGATGATTACAGGTGTAATATAACGTCATTATAACAAAATATTACCTTCTAGTAATCCTAGTCTTCTACAAGACACACGTATATCAAACACCTTGGAGTGTGTTATGTTAGTTTATCACTATTAATTAGATGATTACAGGTGTAATATAGCGTTATTATAACATAAAATATTACCTTCTAGTAATCCTGGTAGTCTACAAGACACACGTGTATCAAACACCTTGGAGTGTGTTATGTTAGTTTATCACTATTAATTAGATGATTACAGGTGTAGTAATATAACGTCATTATAAAATAAAATATTACCTTCTTGTAATCCTCGTCGTCTACAAGACACACGTATATCAAACACCTTGGAGTGTGTTATGTTAGTTTATCACTATTAATTAGATGATTACAGGTGTAATATAACGTCATTATAACATAAAATATTACCTTCTAGTAATCCTGGTAGTCTACAAGACACACGTGTATCAAACACCTTGGAGTGTGTTATGTTAGTTTATCACTATTAATTAGATGATTACAGGTGTAGTAATATAACGTCATTATAACATAAAATATTACCTTCTAGTAATCCTAGTCTTCTACAAGACACACGTGTATCAAACACCTTGGAGTGTTTTATGTTAGTTTATCACTATTAATTAGATGATTACAGGTGTAATATAACGTCATTATAACATAAAATATTACCTTCTAGTAATCCTAGTCTTCTACAAGACACACGTATATCAAACACCTTAGAGTGTGTTATGTTAGTTTATCACTATTAAATAGATGATTACAGGTGTAATATAACGTCATTATAACATAAAATATTACCTTCTAGTAATCCTCGTCGTCTACAAGACACACGTATATCAAACACCTTGGAGTGTGTAATGTTAGTTTATCACTATTAATTAGATGATTACAGGTGTAATATAACGTCATTATAACATAAAATATTACCTTCTAGTAATCCTAGTCTTCTACAAGACACACGTATATCAAAAACCTTGGAGTGTGCTATGTTAGTTTATCACTATTAATTAGATGATTACAGGTGTAATATAACGTTATAATAACATAAAATATTACCTTCTAGTAATCCTGGTAGTCTACAAGACACACGTGTATCAAACACCTTGGAGTGTGTTATGTTAGTTTATCACTATTAATTAGATGATTACAGGTGTAGTAATATAACGTCATTATAACATAAAATATTCCCTTCTTGTAATCCTCGTCGTCTACAAGACACACGTATATCAAACACTTTGGAGTGTGTTATGTTAGTTTATCACTATTAATTAGATGATTACAGGTGTAATATAACGTCATTATAACATAAAATATTACCTTCTAGTAATCCTGGTAGTCTACAAGACACACGTGTATCAAACACCTTGGAGTGTGTTATGTTAGTTTATCACTATTAATTAGATGATTACAGGTGTAGTAATATAACGTCATTATAACATAAAATATTACCTTCTAGTAATCCTGGTCGTCTACAAGACACACGTATATCAAACACCTTGGAGTGTGCTATGTTAGTTTATCACTATTAATTAGATGATTACAGGTGTAATATAACGTCATTATAGCATAAAATATTACCTTCTAGTAATCCTAGTCTTCTACAAGACACACGTATATCAAACACCTTGGAGTGTGTTATGTTAGTTTATCACTATTAATTAGATGATTACAGGTGTAATATAACGTTATTATAACATAAAATATTACTTTCTAGTAATCCTAGTCTTCTACAAGACGCACGTGTATCAAACACCTTGGAGTGTGTTATGTTAGTTTATCACTATTAATTAGATGATTACAGGTGTTGTAATATAACGTCATTATAACATAAAATATTACCTTCTAGTAATCCTAGTCTTCTACAAGACACACCTGTTTCAAACACCTTGGAATGTGTTATGTTAGTTTATCACTATTAATTAGATGATTACAGGTGTAATATAACGTCATTATAACATAAAATATTACCTTCTAGTAATCCTGGTCGTCTACAAGACACACGTGTATCAAACACCTTAGAGTGTGTTATATTAGTTTATCACTATTAATTAGATGATTACAGGTGTAATATAACGTTATTATAACATAAAATATTACCTTCTAGTAATCCTGGTAGTCTACAAGACACACGTGTATCAAACACCTTGGAGTGTGTTATGTTAGTTTATCACTATTAATTAGATGATTACAGGTGTAGTAATATAACGTCATTATAACATAAAATATTACCTTCTAGTAATCCTCGTCGTCTACAAGACACACGTATATCAAACACCTTGGAGTGTGTTATGTTAGTTTATCACTATTAATTAGATGATTACAGGTGTAATATAACGTCATTATAACATAAAATATTACCTTCTAGTAATCCTAGTCTTCTACAAGACACACGTATATCAAACACCTTGGAGTGTGTTATGTTAGTTTATCACTATTAATTAGATGATTACAGGTGTAATATAGCGTTATTATAACATAAAATATTACCTTCTAGTAATCCTGGTAGTCTACAAGACACACGTGTATCAAACACCTTAGAGTGTGTTATGTTAGTTTATCACTATTAATTAGATGATTACAGGTGTAGTAATATAACGTCATTATAAAATAAAATATTACCTTCTTGTAATCCTCGTCGTCTACAAGACACACGTATATCAAACACCTTGGAGTGTGTTATGTTAGTTTATCACTATTAATTAGATGATTACAGGTGTAATATAACGTCATTATAACATAAAATATTACTTTCTAGTAATCCTGGTAGTCTACAAGACACACGTGTATCAAACACCTTGGAGTGTGTTATGTTAGTTTATCACTATTAATTAGATGATTACAGGTGTAGTAATATAACGTCATTATAACATAAAATATTACCTTCTAGTAATCCTAGTCTTCTACAAGACACACCTGTATCAAACACCTTGGAATGTGTTATGTTAGTTTATCACTATTAATTAGATGATTACAGGTGTAATATAACGTCATTATAACATAAAATATTACCTTCTAGTAATCCTGGTCGTCTACAAGACACACGTGTATCAAACACCTTAGAGTGTGTTATATTAGTTTATCACTATTAATTAGATGATTACAGGTGTAATATAACGTTATTATAACATAAAATATTACCTTCTAGTAATCCTGGTAGTCTACAAGACACACGTGTATCAAACACCTTGGAGTGTGTTATGTTAGTTTATCACTATTAATTAGATGATTACAGGTGTAGTAATATAACGTCATTATAACATAAAATATTACCTTCTAGTAATCCTCGTCGTCTACAAGACACACGTATATCAAACACCTTGGAGTGTGTTATGTTAGTTTATCACTATTAATTAGATGATTACAGGTGTAATATAACGTCATTATAACATAAAATATTACCTTCTAGTAATCCTAGTCTTCTACAAGACACACGTATATCAAACACCTTGGAGTGTGTTATGTTAGTTTATCACTATTAATTAGATGATTACAGGTATAATATAACGTCATTATAACATAAAATATTACCTTCTAGTAATCCTGGTCGTCTACAAGACACACGTGTATCAAACACCTTAGAGTGTGTTATATTAGTTTATCACTATTAATTAGATGATTACAGGTGTAATATAACGTTATTATAACATAAAATATTACCTTCTAGTAATCCTGGTAGTCTACAAGACTCACGTGTATCAAACACCTTGGAGTGTGTTATGTTAGTTTATCACTATTAATTAGATGATTACAGGTGTAGTAATATAACGTCATTATAACATAAAATATTACCTTCTAGTAATCCTCGTCGTCTACAAGACACACGTATATCAAACACCTTGGAGTGTGTTATGTTAGTTTATCACTATTAATTAGATGATTACAGGTGTAATATAACGTCATTATAACATAAAATATTACCTTCTAGTAATCCTAGTCTTCTACAAGACACACGTATATCAAACACCTTGGAGTGTGTTATGTTAGTTTATCACTATTAATTAGATGATTACAGGTGTAATATAGCGTTATTATAACATAAAATATTACCTTCTAGTAATCCTGGTAGTCTACAAGACACACGTGTATCAAACACCTTGGAGTGTGTTATGTTAGTTTATCACTATTAATTAGATGATTACAGGTGTAGTAATATAACGTCATTATAAAATAAAATATTACCTTCTTGTAATCCTCGTCGTCTACAAGACACACGTATATCAAACACCTTGGAGTGTGTTATGTTAGTTTATCACTATTAATTAGATGATTACAGGTGTAATATAACGTCATTATAACATAAAATATTACCTTCTAGTAATCCTGGTAGTCTACAAGACACACGTGTATCAAACACCTTGGAGTGTGTTATGTTAGTTTATCACTATTAATTAGATGATTACAGGTGTAGTAATATAACGTCATTATAACATAAAATATTACCTTCTAGTAATCCTAGTCTTCTACAAGACACACGTGTATCAAACACCTTGGAGTGTTTTATGTTAGTTTATCACTATTAATTAGATGATTACAGGTGTAATATAACGTCATTATAACATAAAATATTACCTTCTAGTAATCCTAGTCTTCTACAAGACACACGTATATCAAACACCTTAGAGTGTGTTATGTTAGTTTATCACTATTAAATAGATGATTACAGGTGTAATATAACGTCATTATAACATAAAATATTACCTTCTAGTAATCCTCGTCGTCTACAAGACACACGTATATCAAACACCTTGGAGTGTGTAATGTTAGTTTATCACTATTAATTAGATGATTACAGGTGTAATATAACGTCATTATAACATAAAATATTACCTTCTAGTAATCCTAGTCTTCTACAAGACACACGTATATCAAAAACCTTGGAGTGTGCTATGTTAGTTTATCACTATTAATTAGATGATTACAGGTGTAATATAACGTTATAATAACATAAAATATTACCCTCTAGTAATCCTGGTAGTCTACAAGACACACGTGTATCAAACACCTTGGAGTGTGTTATGTTAGTTTATCACTATTAATTAGATGATTACAGGTGTAGTAATATAACGTCATTATAACATAAAATATTCCCTTCTTGTAATCCTCGTCGTCTACAAGACACACGTATATCAAACACTTTGGAGTGTGTTATGTTAGTTTATCACTATTAATTAGATGATTACAGGTGTAATATAACGTCATTATAACATAAAATATTACCTTCTAGTAATCCTGGTAGTCTACAAGACACACGTGTATCAAACACCTTGGAGTGTGTTATGTTAGTTTATCACTATTAATTAGATGATTACAGGTGTAGTAATATAACGTCATTATAACATAAAATATTACCTTCTAGTAATCCTGGTCGTCTACAAGACACACGTATATCAAACACCTTGGAGTGTGCTATGTTAGTTTATCACTATTAATTAGATGATTACAGGTGTAATATAACGTCATTATAGCATAAAATATTACCTTCTAGTAATCCTAGTCTTCTACAAGACACACGTATATCAAACACCTTGGAGTGTGTTATGTTAGTTTATCACTATTAATTAGATGATTACAGGTGTAATATAACGTTATTATAACATAAAATATTACTTTCTAGTAATCCTAGTCTTCTACAAGACGCAAGTGTATCAAACACCTTGGAGTGTGTTATGTTAGTTTATCACTATTAATTAGATGATTACAGGTGTTGTAATATAACGTCATTATAACATAAAATATTACCTTCTAGTAATCCTAGTCTTCTACAAGACACACCTGTTTCAAACACCTTGGAATGTGTTATGTTAGTTTATCACTATTAATTAGATGATTACAGGTGTAATATAACGTCATTATAACATAAAATATTACCTTCTAGTAATCCTGGTCGTCTACAAGACACACGTGTATCAAACACCTTAGAGTGTGTTATATTAGTTTATCACTATTAATTAGATGATTACAGGTGTAATATAACGTTATTATAACATAAAATATTACCTTCTAGTAATCCTGGTAGTCTACAAGACACACGTGTATCAAACACCTTGGAGTGTGTTATGTTAGTTTATCACTATTAATTAGATGATTACAGGTGTAATATAACGTCATTATAACATAAAATATTACCTTCTAGTAATCCTAGTCTTCTACAAGACACACGTATATCAAACACCTTGGAGTGTGTTATGTTAGTTTATCACTATTAATTAGATGATTACAGGTGTAATATAGCGTTATTATAACATAAAATATTACCTTCTAGTAATCCTGGTAGTCTACAAGACACACGTGTATCAAACATCTTAGAGTGTGTTATGTTAGTTTATCACTATTAATTAGATGATTACAGGTGTAGTAATATAACGTCATTATAAAATAAAATATTACCTTCTTGTAATCCTCGTCGTCTATAAGACACACGTATATCAAACACCTTGGAGTGTGTTATGTTAGTTTATCACTATTAATTAGATGATTACAGGTGTAATATAACGTCATTATAACATAAAATATTACTTTCTAGTAATCCTGGTAGTCTACAAGACACACGTGTATCAAACACCTTGGAGTGTGTTATGTTAGTTTATCACTATTAATTAGATGATTACAGGTGTAGTAATATAACGTCATTATAACATAAAATATTACCTTCTAGTAATCCTAGTCTTCTACAAGACACACCTGTATCAAACACCTTGGAATGTGTTATGTTAGTTTATCACTATTAATTAGATGATTACAGGTGTAATATAACGTCATTATAACATAAAATATTACCTTCTAGTAATCCTGGTCGTCTACAAGACACACGTGTATCAAACACCTTAGAGTGTGTTATATTAGTTTATCACTATTAATTAGATGATTACAGGTGTAATATAACGTTATTATAACATAAAATATTACCTTCTAGTAATCCTGGTAGTCTACAAGACACACGTGTATCAAACACCTTGGAGTGTGTTATGTTAGTTTATCACTATTAATTAGATGATTACAGGTGTAGTAATATAACGTCATTATAACATAAAATATTACCTTCTAGTAATCCTCGTCGTCTACAAGACACACGTATATCAAACACCTTGGAGTGTGTTATGTTAGTTTATCACTATTAATTAGATGATTACAGGTGTAATATAACGTCATTATAACATAAAATATTACCTTCTAGTAATCCTAGTCTTCTACAAGACACACGTATATCAAACACCTTGGAGTGTGTTATGTTAGTTTATCACTATTAATTAGATGATTACAGGTGTAATATAGCGTTATTATAACATAAAATATTACCTTCTAGTAATCCTGGTAGTCTACAAGACACACGTGTATCAAACACCTTGGAGTGTGTTATGTTAGTTTATCACTATTAATTAGATGATTACAGGTGTAGTAATATAATGTCATTATAAAATAAAATATTACCTTCTTGTAATCCTCGTCGTCTACAAGACACACGTATATCAAACACCTTGGAGTGTGTTATGTTAGTTTATCACTATTAATTAGATGATTACAGGTGTAATATAACGTCATTATAACATAAAATATTACTTTCTAGTAATCCTGGTAGTCTACAAGACACACGTGTATCAAACACCTTGGAGTGTGTTATGTTAGTTTATCACTATTAATTAGATGATTACAGGTGTAGTAATATAACGTCATTATAACATGAAATATTACCTTCTAATAATCCTGGTCGTCTACAAGACACACGTATATCAAACACCTTGGAGTGTGTTATATTAGTTTATCACTATTAATTAGATGATTACAGGTGTAATATAACGTCATTATAGCATAAAATATTACCTTCTAGTAATCCTGGTCTTCTACAAGACACACGTATATCAAACACCTTGGAGTGTGTTATGTTAGTTTATCACTATTAATTAGATGATTACAGGTGTAATATAACGTTATTATAACATAAAATATTACCTTCTAGTAATCCTAGTCTTCTACAAGACACACGTGTATCAAACACCTTGGAGTGTGTTATGTTAGTTTATCACTATTAATTAGATGATTACAGGTGTAGTAATATAACGTCATTATAACATAAAATATTACCTTCTAGTAATCCTAGTCTTCTACAAGACACACCTGTATCAAACACCTTGGAATGTGTTATATTAGTTTATCACTATTAATTAGATGATTACAGGTGTAATATAACGTTATTATAACATAAAATATTACCTTCTAGTAATCTTGGTAGTCTACAAGACACACGTGTATCAATCACCTTGGAGTGTGTTATGTTAGTTTATCACTATTAATTAGATGATTACAGGTGTAGTAATATAACGTCATTATAACATAAAATATTACCTTCTAGTAATCCTCGTCGTCTACAAGACACACGTATATCAAACACCTTGGAGTGTGTTATGTTAGTTTATCACTATTAATTAGATGATTACAGGTGTAATATAACGTCATTATAACATAAAATATTACCTTCTAGTAATCCTAGTCTTCTACAAGACACACGTATATCAAACACCTTGGAGTGTGTTATGTTAGTTTATCACTATTAATTAGATGATTACAGGTGTAATATAGCGTTATTATAACATAAAATATTACCTTCTAGTAATCCTGGTAGTCTACAAGACACACGTGTATCAAACACCTTGGAGTGTGTTATGTTAGTTTATCACTATTAATTAGATGATTACAGGTGTAGTAATATAACGTCATTATAAAATAAAATATTACCTTCTTGTAATCCTCGTCGTCTACAAGACACACGTGTATCAAACACCTTGGAGTGTGTTATGTTAGTTTATCACTATTAATTAGATGATTACAGGTGTAATATAACGTCATTATAACATAAAATATTACTTTCTAGTAATCCTGGTAGTCTACAAGACACACGTGTATCAAACACCTTGGAGTGTGTTATGTTAGTTTATCACTATTAATTAGATGATTACAGGTGTAGTAATATAACGTCATTATAACATAAAATATTACCTTCTAGTAATCCTAGTCTTCTACAAGACACACCTGTATCAAACACCTTGGAATGTGTTATGTTAGTTTATCACTATTAATTAGATGATTACAGGTGTAATATAACGTCATTATAACATAAAATATTACCTTCTAGTAATCCTGGTCGTCTATAAGACACACGTGTATCAAACACCTTAGAGTGTGTTATATTAGTTTATCACTATTAATTAGATGATTACAGGTGTAATATAACGTTATTATAACATAAAATATTACCTTCTAGTAATCCTGGTAGTCTACAAGACACACGTGTATCAAACACCTTGGAGTGTGTTATGTTAGTTTATCACTATTAATTAGATGATTACAGGTGTAGTAATATAACGTCATTATAACATAAAATATTACCTTCTAGTAATCCTCGTCGTCTACAAGACACACGTATATCAAACACCTTGGAGTGTGTTATGTTAGTTTATCACTATTAATTAGATGATTACAGGTGTAATATAACGTCATTATAACATAAAATATTACCTTCTAGTAATCCTAGTCTTCTACAAGACACACGTATATCAAACACCTTGGAGTGTGTTATGTTAGTTTATCACTATTAATTAGATGATTACAGGTGTAATATAGCGTTATTATAACATAAAATATTACCTTCTAGTAATCCTGGTAGTCTACAAGACACACGTGTATCAAACACCTTGGAGTGTGTTATGTTAGTTTATCACTATTAATTAGATGATTACAGGTGTAGTAATATAACGTCATTATAAAATAAAATATTACCTTCTTGTAATCCTCGTCGTCTACAAGACACACGTATATCAAACACCTTGGAGTGTGTTATGTTAGTTTATCACTATTAATTAGATGATTACAGGTGTAATATAACGTCATTATAACATAAAATATTACTTTCTAGTAATCCTGGTAGTCTACAAGACACACGTGTATCAAACACCTTGGAGTGTGTTATGTTAGTTTATCACTATTAATTAGATGATTACAGGTGTAGTAATATAACGTCATTATAACATGAAATATTACCTTCTAATAATCCTGGTCGTCTACAAGACACACGTATATCAAACACCTTGGAGTGTGTTATATTAGTTTATCACTATTAATTAGATGATTACAGGTGTAATATAACGTCATTATAGCATAAAATATTACCTTCTAGTAATCCTGGTCTTCTACAAGACACACGTATATCAAACACCTTGGAGTGTGTTATGTTAGTTTATCACTATTAATTAGATGATTACAGGTGTAATATAACGTTATTATAACATAACATATTACCTTCTAGTAATCCTAGTCTTCTACAAGACACACGTGTATCAAACACCTTGGAGTGTGCTATGTTAGTTTATCACTATTAATTAGATGATTACAGGTGTCGTAATATAACGTCATTATAACATAAAATATTACCTTCTAGTAATCCTAGTCTTCAACAAGACACACCTGTATCAAACACCTTGGAATGTGTTATGTTAGTTTATCACTATTAATTAGATGATTACAGGTGTAATATAACGTCATTATAACATAAAATATTACCTTCTAGTAATCCTGGTCGTCTACAAGACACACGTGTATCAAACACCTTAGAGTGTGTTATATTAGTTTATCACTATTAATTAGATGATTACAGGTGTAATATAACGTTATTATAACATAAAATATTACCTTCTAGTAATCTTGGTAGTCTACAAGACACACGTGTATCAATCACCTTGGAGTGTGTTATGTTAGTTTATCACTATTAATTAGATGATTACAGGTGTAGTAATATAACGTCATTATAACATAAAATATTACCTTCTAGTAATCCTCGTCGTCTACAAGACACACGTATATCAAACACCTTGGAGTGTGTTATGTTAGTTTATCACTATTAATTAGATGATTACAGGTGTAATATAACGTCATTATAACATAAAATATTACCTTCTAGTAATCCTGGTAGTCTACAAGACACACGTGTATCAAACACCTTGGAGTGTGTTATGTTAGTTTATCACTATTAATTAGATGATTACAGGTGTAGTAATATAACGTCATTATAGCATAAAATATTACCTTCTAGTAATCCTGGTCGTCTACAAGACACACCTGTATCAAACACCTTGGAGTGTGTTATGTTAGTTTATCACTATTAATTAGATGATTACAGGTGTAGTAATATAACGTCATTATAACATAAAATATTACCTTCTAGTAATCCTGGTCGTCTACAAGACACACGTATATCAAACACCTTGGAGTGTGTTATGTTAGTTTATCACTATTAATTAGATGATTACAGGTGTAATATAACGTCATTATAGCATAAAATATTACCTTCTAGTAATCCTGGTAGTCTACAAGACACACGTGTATCAAACACCTTGGAGTGTGTTATGTTAGTTTATCACTATTAATTAGATGATTACAGGTGTAATATAACGTCATTATAACATAAAATATTACCTTCTAGTAATCCTAGTCTTCTACAAGACACACGTGTATCAAACACCTTGGAGTGTGTTATGTTAGTTTATCACTATTAATTACATGATTACAGGTGTAATATAACGTCATTATAATATAAAATATTACCTTCTAGTAATCCTAGTCTTCTACAAGACACACGTGTATCAAACACCTTGGAGTGTGTTATGTTAGTTCATCACTATTAATTAGATGATGACAGGTGTAATATAACGTCATTATAGCATAAAATATTACCTTCTAGTAATCCTAGTCTTCTACAAGACACACGTGTATCAAACACCTTGGAGTGTGTTATGTTAGTTTATCACTATTAATTAGATGATTACAGGTGTAGTAATATAACGTCATTATAACATAAAATATTACCTTCTAGTAATCCTGGTCGTCTACAAGACACACGTATATCAAACACCTTGGAGTGTGTTATGTTAGTTTATCACTATTAATTAGATGATTACAGGTGTAATATAACGTCATTATAACATAAAATATTACCTTCTAGTAATCCTAGTCTTCTACAAGACACACGTGTATCAAACACCTTGGAGTGTGTTATGTTAGTTTATCACTATTAATTAGATGATTACAGGTGTAATATAACTTCATTATAACATAAAATATTACCTTCTAGTAATCCTAGTCTTCTACAAGACACACGTATATCAAACACCTTAGAGTGTGTTATGTTAGTTTATCACTATTAATTAGATGATGACAGGTGTAATATAACGTCATTATAGCATAAAATATTACCTTCTAGTAATCCTAGTCTTCTACAAGACACACGTATATCAAACACCTTAGAGTGTGTTATGTTAGTTTATCACTATTAATTAGATGATGACAGGTGTAATATAACGTCATTATAACATAAAATATTACCTTCTAGTAATCCTAGTCTTCTACAAGACACACGTATATCAAACACCTTAGAGTGTGTTATGTTAGTTTATCACTATTAATTAGATGATTACAGGTGTAGTAATATAACGTCACTATAACATAAAATATTACCTTCTAGTAATCCTAGTCTCCTACAAGACACACGTGTATCAAACACCTTGGAGTGTGTTATGCTAGTTTATCACTATTAATTAGATGATTACAGGTGTAGTAATATAACGTCATTATAACATAAAATATTACCTTCTAGTAATCCTGGTCGTCTACAAGACACACGTATATCAAACACCTTGGAGTGTGTTATGTTAGTTTATCACAATTAATTAGATGATGACAGGTGTAATATAACGTCATTATAGCATAAAATATTACCTTCTAGTAATCCTAGTCTTCTACAAGACAAACGTGTATCAAACACCTTGGAGTGTGTTATGTTAGTTTATCACTATTAATTAGATGATTACAGGTGTAATAAAACGTCATTATAACATAAAATATTACCTTCTAGTAATCCTAGTCTTCTACAAGACACACGTATATCAAACACCTTGGAGTGTGTTATGTTAGTTTATCACTATTAATTAGATGATTACAGGTGTAATATAACGTCATTATAGCATAAAATATTACCTTCTAGTAATCCTAGTCTTCTACAAGACACACGTATATCAAACACCTTAGAGTGTGTTATGTTAGTTTATCACTATTAATTAGATGATGACAGGTGTAATATAACGTCATTATAGCATAAAATATTACCTTCTAGTAATCCTAGTCTTCTACAAGACACACCTGTATCAAACACATTGGAGTGTGTTATGTTAGTTTATCACTATTAATTAGATGATTACAGGTGTAGTAATATAACGTCATTATAACATAAAATATTACCTTCTAGTAATCCTGGTCGTCTACAAGACACACGTATATCAAACACCTTGGAGTGTGTTATGTTAGTTTATCACTATTAATTAGATGATTACAGGTGTAATATAACGTCATTATAGCATAAAATATTACCTTCTAGTAATCATGGTAGTCTACAAGACACACGTGTATCAAACACCTTGGAGTGTGTTATGTTAGTTTATCACTATTAATTAGATGATTACAGTTGTAATATAACGTTATTATAACATAAAATAGTACCTTCTAGTAATCCTAGTCTTCTACAAGACACACGTGTATCAAACACCTTGGAGTGTGTTATGTTAGCTTATCACTATTAATTAGATGATGACAGGTGTAATATAACGTCATTATAACATAAAATATTACCTTCTAGTAATCCTGGTCGTCTACAAGACACACCTGTATCAAACACCTTGGAGTGTGTTATGTTAGTTTATCACTATTAATTAGATGATTACAGGTGTAATATAACGTCATTATAACATAAAATATTACCTTCTAGTAATCCTAGTCTTCTACAAGACACACGTATATCAAACACCTTAGAGTGTGTTATGTTAGTTTATCACTATTAATTAGATGATGACAGGTGTAATATAACGTCATTATAGCATAAAATATTACCTTCTAGTAATCCTAGTCTTCTACAAGACACACGTATATCAAACACCTTAGAGTGTGTTATGTTAGTTTATCACTATTAATTAGATGATGACAGGTGTAATATAACGTCATTATAACATAAAATATTACCTTCTAGTAATCCTAGTCTTCTACAAGACACACGTATATCAAACACCTTAGAGTGTGTTATGTTAGTTTATCACTATTAATTAGATGATTACAGGTGTAGTAATATAACGTCACTATAACATAAAATATTACCTTCTAGTAATCCTAGTCTCCTACAAGACACACGTGTATCAAACACCTTGGAGTGTGTTATGCTAGTTTATCACTATTAATTAGATGATTACAGGTGTAGTAATATAACGTCATTATAACATAAAATATTACCTTCTAGTAATCCTGGTCGTCTACAAGACACACGTATATCAAACACCTTGGAGTGTGTTATGTTAGTTTATCACAATTAATTAGATGATGACAGGTGTAATATAACGTCATTATAGCATAAAATATTACCTTCTAGTAATCCTAGTCTTCTACAAGACAAACGTGTATCAAACACCTTGGAGTGTGTTATGTTAGTTTATCACTATTAATTAGATGATTACAGGTGTAATATAACGTCATTATAACATAAAATATTACCTTCTAGTAATCCTAGTCTTCTACAAGACACACGTATATCAAACACCTTGGAGTGTGTTATGTTAGTTTATCACTATTAATTAGATGATTACAGGTGTAATATAACGTCATTATAGCATAAAATATTACCTTCTAGTAATCCTAGTCTTCTACAAGACACACGTATATCAAACACCTTAGAGTGTGTTATGTTAGTTTATCACTATTAATTAGATGATGACAGGTGTAATATAACGTCATTATAGCATAAAATATTACCTTCTAGTAATCCTAGTCTTCTACAAGACACACCTGTATCAAACACATTGGAGTGTGTTATGTTAGTTTATCACTATTAATTAGATGATTACAGGTGTAGTAATATAACGTCATTATAACATAAAATATTACCTTCTAGTAATCCTGGTCGTCTACAAGACACACGTATATCAAACACCTTGGAGTGTGTTATGTTAGTTTATCACTATTAATTAGATGATTACAGGTGTAATATAACGTCATTATAGCATAAAATATTACCTTCTAGTAATCATGGTAGTCTACAAGACACACGTGTATCAAACACCTTGGAGTGTGTTATGTTAGTTTATCACTATTAATTAGATGATTACAGGTGTCGTAATATAACGTCATTATAACATAAAATATTACCTTCTAGTAATCCTAGTCTTCTACAAGACACACCTGTATCAAACACCTTGGAATGTGTTATGTTAGTTTATCACTATTAATTAGATGATTACAGGTGTAATATAACGTCATTATAACATAAAATATTACCTTCTAGTAATCCTGGTCGTCTACAAGACACACGTGTATCAAACACCTTAGAGTGTGTTATATTAGTTTATCACTATTAATTAGATGATTACAGGTGTAATATAACGTTATTATAACATAAAATATTACCTTCTAGTAATCTTGGTAGTCTACAAGACACACGTGTATCAATCACCTTGGAGTGTGTTATGTTAGTTTATCACTATTAATTAGATGATTACAGGTGTAGTAATATAACGTCATTATAACATAAAATATTACCTTCTAGTAATCCTCGTTGTCTACAAGACACACGTATATCAAACACCTTGGAGTGTGTTATGTTAGTTTATCACTATTAATTAGATGATTACAGGTGTAATATAACGTCATTATAACATAAAATATTACCTTCTAGTAATCCTGGTAGTCTACAAGACACACGTGTATCAAACACCTTGGAGTGTGTTATGTTAGTTTATCACTATTAATTAGATGATTACAGGTGTAGTAATATAACGTCATTATAGCATAAAATATTACCTTCTAGTAATCCTGGTCGTCTACAAGACACACCTGTATCAAACACCTTGGAGTGTGTTATGTTAGTTTATCACTATTAATTAGATGATTACAGGTGTAGTAATATAACGTCATTATAACATAAAATATTACCTTCTAGTAATCCTGGTCGTCTACAAGACACACGTATATCAAACACCTTGGAGTGTGTTATGTTAGTTTATCACTATTAATTAGATGATTACAGGTGTAATATAACGTCATTATAGCATAAAATATTACCTTCTAGTAATCCTGGTAGTCTACAAGACACACGTGTATCAAACACCTTGGAGTGTGTTATGTTAGTTTATCACTATTAATTAGATGATTACAGGTGTAATATAACGTCATTATAACATAAAATATTACCTTCTAGTAATCCTAGTCTTCTACAAGACACACGTGTATCAAACACCTTGGAGTGTGTTATGTTAGTTTATCACTATTAATTACATGATTACAGGTGTAATATAACGTCATTATAATATAAAATATTACCTTCTAGTAATCCTAGTCTTCTACAAGACACACGTGTATCAAACACCTTGGAGTGTGTTATGTTAGTTCATCACTATTAATTAGATGATGACAGGTGTAATATAACGTCATTATAGCATAAAATATTTCCTTCTAGTAATCCTAGTCTTCTACAAGACACACGTGTATCAAACACCTTGGAGTGTGTTATGTTAGTTTATCACTATTAATTAGATGATTACAGGTGTAGTAATATAACGTCATTATAACATAAAATATTACCTTCTAGTAATCCTGGTCGTCTACAAGACACACGTATATCAAACACCTTGGAGTGTGTTATGTTAGTTTATCACTATTAATTAGATGATTACAGGTGTAATATAACGTCATTATAACATAAAATATTACCTTCTAGTAATCCTAGTCTTCTACAAGACACACGTGTATCAAACACCTTGGAGTGTGTTATGTTAGTTTATCACTATTAATTAGATGATTACAGGTGTAATATAACGTCATTATAACATAAAATATTACCTTCTAGTAATCCTAGTCTTCTACAAGACACACGTATATCAAACACCTTAGAGTGTGTTATGTTAGTTTATCCCTATTAATTAGATGATGACAGGTGTAATATAACGTCATTATAGCATAAAATATTACCTTCTAGTAATCCTAGTCTTCTACAAGACACACGTATATCAAACACCTTAGAGTGTGTTATGTTAGTTTATCACTATTAATTAGATGATGACAGGTGTAATATAACGTCATTATAACATAAAATATTACCTTCTAGTAATCCTAGTCTTCTACAAGACACACGTATATCAAACACCTTAGAGTGTGTTATGTTAGTTTATCACTATTAATTAGATGATTACAGGTGTAGTAATATAACGTCACTATAACATAAAATATTACCTTCTAGTAATCCTAGTCTCCTACAAGACACACGTGTATCAAACACCTTGGAGTGTGTTATGCTAGTTTATCACTATTAATTAGATGATTACAGGTGTAGTAATATAACGTCATTATAACATAAAATATTACCTTCTAGTAATCCTGGTCGTCTACAAGACACACGTATATCAAACACCTTGGAGTGTGTTATGTTAGTTTATCACAATTAATTAGATGATGACAGGTGTAATATAACGTCATTATAGCATAAAATATTACCTTCTAGTAATCCTAGTCTTCTACAAGACAAACGTGTATCAAACACCTTGGAGTGTGTTATGTTAGTTTATCACTATTAATTAGATGATTACAGGTGTAATAAAACGTCATTATAACATAAAATATTACCTTCTAGTAATCCTAGTCTTCTACAAGACACACGTATATCAAACACCTTGGAGTGTGTTATGTTAGTTTATCACTATTAATTAGATGATTACAGGTGTAATATAACGTCATTATAGCATAAAATATTACCTTCTAGTAATCCTAGTCTTCTACAAGACACACGTATATCAAACACCTTAGAGTGTGTTATGTTAGTTTATCACTATTAATTAGATGATGACAGGTGTAATATAACGTCATTATAGCATAAAATATTACCTTCTAGTAATCCTAGTCTTCTACAAGACACACCTGTATCAAACACATTGGAGTGTGTTATGTTAGTTTATCACTATTAATTAGATGATTACAGGTGTAGTAATATAACGTCATTATAACATAAAATATTACCTTCTAGTAATCCTGGTCGTCTACAAGACACACGTATATCAAACACCTTGGAGTGTGTTATGTTAGTTTATCACTATTAATTAGATGATTACAGGTGTAATATAACGTCATTATAGCATAAAATATTACCTTCTAGTAATCATGGTAGTCTACAAGACACACGTGTATCAAACACCTTGGAGTGTGTTATGTTAGTTTATCACTATTAATTAGATGATTACAGTTGTAATATAACGTTATTATAACATAAAATAGTACCTTCTAGTAATCTTGGTCTTCTACAAGACACACGTGTATCAAACACCTTGGAGTGTGTTATGTTAGCTTATCACTATTAATTAGATGATGACAGGTGTAATATAACGTCATTATAACATAAAATATTACCTTCTAGTAATCCTGGTCGTCTACAAGACACACCTGTATCAAACACCTTGGAGTGTGTTATGTTAGTTTATCACTATTAATTAGATGATTACAGGTGTAATATAACGTCATTATAACATAAAATATTACCTTCTAGTAATCCTAGTCTTCTACAAGACACACGTATATCAAACACCTTAGAGTGTGTTATGTTAGTTTATCACTATTAATTAGATGATGACAGGTGTAATATAACGTCATTATAGCATAAAATATTACCTTCTAGTAATCCTAGTCTTCTACAAGACACACGTATATCAAACACCTTAGAGTGTGTTATGTTAGTTTATCACTATTAATTAGATGATGACAGGTGTAATATAACGTCATTATAACATAAAATATTACCTTCTAGTAATCCTAGTCTTCTACAAGACACACGTATATCAAACACCTTAGAGTGTGTTATGTTAGTTTATCACTATTAATTAGATGATTACAGGTGTAGTAATATAACGTCACTATAACATAAAATATTACCTTCTAGTAATCCTAGTCTCCTACAAGACACACGTGTATCAAACACCTTGGAGTGTGTTATGCTAGTTTATCACTATTAATTAGATGATTACAGGTGTAGTAATATAACGTCATTATAACATAAAATATTACCTTCTAGTAATCCTGGTCGTCTACAAGACACACGTATATCAAACACCTTGGAGTGTGTTATGTTAGTTTATCACAATTAATTAGATGATGACAGGTGTAATATAACGTCATTATAGCATAAAATATTACCTTCTAGTAATCCTAGTCTTCTACAAGACAAACGTGTATCAAACACCTTGGAGTGTGTTATGTTAGTTTATCACTATTAATTAGATGATTACAGGTGTAATATAACGTCATTATAACATAAAATATTACCTTCTAGTAATCCTAGTCTTCTACAAGACACACGTATATCAAACACCTTGGAGTGTGTTATGTTAGTTTATCACTATTAATTAGATGATTACAGGTGTAATATAACGTCATTATAGCATAAAATATTACCTTCTAGTAATCCTAGTCTTCTACAAGACACACGTATATCAAACACCTTAGAGTGTGTTATGTTAGTTTATCACTATTAATTAGATGATGACAGGTGTAATATAACGTCATTATAGCATAAAATATTACCTTCTAGTAATCCTAGTCTTCTACAAGACACACCTGTATCAAACACATTGGAGTGTGTTATGTTAGTTTATCACTATTAATTAGATGATTACAGGTGTAGTAATATAACGTCATTATAACATAAAATATTACCTTCTAGTAATCCTGGTCGTCTACAAGACACACGTATATCAAACACCTTGGAGTGTGTTATGTTAGTTTATCACTATTAATTAGATGATTACAGGTGTAATATAACGTCATTATAGCATAAAATATTACCTTCTAGTAATCATGGTAGTCTACAAGACACACGTGTATCAAACACCTTGGAGTGTGTTATGTTAGTTTATCACTATTAATTAGATGATTACAGTTGTAATATAACGTTATTATAACATAAAATAGTACCTTCTAGTAATCCTAGTCTTCTACAAGACACACGTGTATCAAACACCTTGGAGTGTGTTATGTTAGCTTATCACTATTAATTAGATGATGACAGGTGTAATATAACGTCATTATAACATAAAATATTACCTTCTAGTAATCCTGGTCGTCTACAAGACACACCTGTATCAAACACCTTGGAGTGTGTTATGTTAGTTTATCACTATTAATTAGATGATTACAGGTGTAATATAACGTCATTATAACATAAAATATTACCTTCTAGTAATCCTAGTCTTCTACAAGACACACGTGTATCAAACACCTTGGAGTGTGTTATGTTAGTTTATCACTATTAATTAGATGATTACAGGTGTAATATAACGTCATTATAACATAAAATATTACCTTCTAGTAATCCTAGTCTTCTACAAGACACACGTATATCAAACACCTTGGAGTGTGTTATGTTAGTTTATCACTATTAATTAGATGATTACAGGTGTAATATAACGTTATTATAACATAAAATATTACCTTCTAGTAATCTTGGTAGTCTACAAGACACACGTGTATCAATCACCTTGGAGTGTGTTATGTTAGTTTATCACTATTAATTAGATGATTACAGGTGTAGTAATATAACGTCATTATAACATAAAATATTACCTTCTAGTAATCCTCGTTGTCTACAAGACACACGTATATCAAACACCTTGGAGTGTGTTATGTTAGTTTATCACTATTAATTAGATGATTACAGGTGTAATATAACGTCATTATAACATAAAATATTACCTTCTAGTAATCCTGGTAGTCTACAAGACACACGTGTATCAAACACCTTGGAGTGTGTTATGTTAGTTTATCACTATTAATTAGATGATTACAGGTGTAGTAATATAACGTCATTATAGCATAAAATATTACCTTCTAGTAATCCTGGTCGTCTACAAGACACACCTGAATCAAACACCTTGGAGTGTGTTATGTTAGTTTATCACTATTAATTAGATGATTACAGGTGTAGTAATATAACGTCATTATAACATAAAATATTACCTTCTAGTAATCCTGGTCGTCTACAAGACACACGTATATCAAACACCTTGGAGTGTGTTATGTTAGTTTATCACTATTAATTAGATGATTACAGGTGTAATATAACGTCATTATAGCATAAAATATTACCTTCTAGTAATCCTGGTAGTCTACAAGACACACGTGTATCAAACACCTTGGAGTGTGTTATGTTAGTTTATCACTATTAATTAGATGATTACAGGTGTAATATAACGTCATTATAACATAAAATATTACCTTCTAGTAATCCTAGTCTTCTACAAGACACACGTGTATCAAACACCTTGGAGTGTGTTATGTTAGTTTATCACTATTAATTACATGATTACAGGTGTAATATAACGTCATTATAATATAAAATATTACCTTCTAGTAATCCTAGTCTTCTACAAGACACACGTGTATCAAACACCTTGGAGTGTGTTATGTTAGTTCATCACTATTAATTAGATGATGACAGGTGTAATATAACGTCATTATAGCATAAAATATTACCTTCTAGTAATCCTAGTCTTCTACAAGACACACGTGTATCAAACACCTTGGAGTGTGTTATGTTAGTTTATCACTATTAATTAGATGATTACAGGTGTAGTAATATAACGTCATTATAACATAAAATATTACCTTCTAGTAATCCTGGTCGTCTACAAGACACACGTATATCAAACACCTTGGAGTGTGTTATGTTAGTTTATCACTATTAATTAGATGATTACAGGTGTAATATAACGTCATTATAACATAAAATATTACCTTCTAGTAATCCTAGTCTTCTACAAGACACACGTGTATCAAACACCTTGGAGTGTGTTATGTTAGTTTATCACTATTAATTAGATGATTACAGGTGTAATATAACGTCATTATAACATAAAATATTACCTTCTAGTAATCCTAGTCTTCTACAAGACACACGTATATCAAACACCTTAGAGTGTGTTATGTTAGTTTATCCCTATTAATTAGATGATGACAGGTGTAATATAACGTCATTATAGCATAAAATATTACCTTCTAGTAATCCTAGTCTTCTACAAGACACACGTATATCAAACACCTTAGAGTGTGTTATGTTAGTTTATCACTATTAATTAGATGATGACAGGTGTAATATAACGTCATTATAACATAAAATATTACCTTCTAGTAATCCTGGTCGTCTACAAGACACACCTGTATCAAACACCTTGGAGTGTGTTATGTTAGTTTATCACTATTAATTAGATGATTACAGGTGTAATATAACGTCATTATAACATAAAATATTACCTTCTAGTAATCCTAGTCTTCTACAAGACACACGTGTATCAAACACCTTGGAGTGTGTTATGTTAGTTTATCACTATTAATTAGATGATTACAGGTGTAATATAACGTCATTATAACATAAAATATTACCTTCTAGTAATCCTAGTCTTCTACAAGACACACGTATATCAAACACCTTGGAGTGTGTTATGTTAGTTTATCACTATTAATTAGATGATTACAGGTGTAATATAACGTTATTATAACATAAAATATTACCTTCTAGTAATCTTGGTAGTCTACAAGACACACGTGTATCAATCACCTTGGAGTGTGTTATGTTAGTTTATCACTATTAATTAGATGATTACAGGTGTAGTAATATAACGTCATTATAACATAAAATATTACCTTCTAGTAATCCTCGTTGTCTACAAGACACACGTATATCAAACACCTTGGAGTGTGTTATGTTAGTTTATCACTATTAATTAGATGATTACAGGTGTAATATAACGTCATTATAACATAAAATATTACCTTCTAGTAATCCTGGTAGTCTACAAGACACACGTGTATCAAACACCTTGGAGTGTGTTATGTTAGTTTATCACTATTAATTAGATGATTACAGGTGTAGTAATATAACGTCATTATAGCATAAAATATTACCTTCTAGTAATCCTGGTCGTCTACAAGACACACCTGTATCAAACACCTTGGAGTGTGTTATGTTAGTTTATCACTATTAATTAGATGATTACAGGTGTAGTAATATAACGTCATTATAACATAAAATATTACCTTCTAGTAATCCTGGTCGTCTACAAGACACACGTATATCAAACACCTTGGAGTGTGTTATGTTAGTTTATCACTATTAATTAGATGATTACAGGTGTAATATAACGTCATTATAGCATAAAATATTACCTTCTAGTAATCCTGGTAGTCTACAAGACACACGTGTATCAAACACCTTGGAGTGTGTTATGTTAGTTTATCACTATTAATTAGATGATTACAGGTGTAATATAACGTCATTATAACATAAAATATTACCTTCTAGTAATCCTAGTCTTCTACAAGACACACGTGTATCAAACACCTTGGAGTGTGTTATGTTAGTTTATCACTATTAATTACATGATTACAGGTGTAATATAACGTCATTATAATATAAAATATTACCTTCTAGTAATCCTAGTCTTCTACAAGACACACGTGTATCAAACACCTTGGAGTGTGTTATGTTAGTTCATCACTATTAATTAGATGATGACAGGTGTAATATAACGTCATTATAGCATAAAATATTACCTTCTAGTAATCCTAGTCTTCTACAAGACACACGTGTATCAAACACCTTGGAGTGTGTTATGTTAGTTTATCACTATTAATTAGATGATTACAGGTGTAGTAATATAACGTCATTATAACATAAAATATTACCTTCTAGTAATCCTGGTCGTCTACAAGACACACGTATATCAAACACCTTGGAGTGTGTTATGTTAGTTTATCACTATTAATTAGATGATTACAGGTGTAATATAACGTCATTATAACATAAAATATTACCTTCTAGTAATCCTAGTCTTCTACAAGACACACGTGTATCAAACACCTTGGAGTGTGTTATGTTAGTTTATCACTATTAATTAGATGATTACAGGTGTAATATAACGTCATTATAACATAAAATATTACCTTCTAGTAATCCTAGTCTTCTACAAGACACACGTATATCAAACACCTTAGAGTGTGTTATGTTAGTTTATCCCTATTAATTAGATGATGACAGGTGTAATATAACGTCATTATAGCATAAAATATTACCTTCTAGTAATCCTAGTCTTCTACAAGACACACGTATATCAAACACCTTAGAGTGTGTTATGTTAGTTTATCACTATTAATTAGATGATGACAGGTGTAATATAACGTCATTATAACATAAAATATTACCTTCTAGTAATCCTAGTCTTCTACAAGACACACGTATATCAAACACCTTAGAGTGTGTTATGTTAGTTTATCACTATTAATTAGATGATTACAGGTGTAGTAATATAACGTCACTATAACATAAAATATTACCTTCTAGTAATCCTAGTCTCCTACAAGACACACGTGTATCAAACACCTTGGAGTGTGTTATGCTAGTTTATCACTATTAATTAGATGATTACAGGTGTAGTAATATAACGTCATTATAACATAAAATATTACCTTCTAGTAATCCTGGTCGTCTACAAGACACACGTATATCAAACACCTTGGAGTGTGTTATGTTAGTTTATCACAATTAATTAGATGATGACAGGTGTAATATAACGTCATTATAGCATAAAATATTACCTTCTAGTAATCCTAGTCTTCTACAAGACAAACGTGTATCAAACACCTTGGAGTGTGTTATGTTAGTTTATCACTATTAATTAGATGATTACAGGTGTAATAAAACGTCATTATAACATAAAATATTACCTTCTAGTAATCCTAGTCTTCTACAAGACACACGTATATCAAACACCTTGGAGTGTGTTATGTTAGTTTATCACTATTAATTAGATGATTACAGGTGTAATATAACGTCATTATAGCATAAAATATTACCTTCTAGTAATCCTAGTCTTCTACAAGACACACGTATATCAAACACCTTAGAGTGTGTTATGTTAGTTTATCACTATTAATTAGATGATGACAGGTGTAATATAACGTCATTATAGCATAAAATATTACCTTCTAGTAATCCTAGTCTTCTACAAGACACACCTGTATCAAACACATTGGAGTGTGTTATGTTAGTTTATCACTATTAATTAGATGATTACAGGTGTAGTAATATAACGTCATTATAACATAAAATATTACCTTCTAGTAATCCTGGTCGTCTACAAGACACACGTATATCAAACACCTTGGAGTGTGTTATGTTAGTTTATCACTATTAATTAGATGATTACAGGTGTAATATAACGTCATTATAGCATAAAATATTACCTTCTAGTAATCATGGTAGTCTACAAGACACACGTGTATCAAACACCTTGGAGTGTGTTATGTTAGTTTATCACTATTAATTAGATGATTACAGTTGTAATATAACGTTATTATAACATAAAATAGTACCTTCTAGTAATCTTGGTCTTCTACAAGACACACGTGTATCAAACACCTTGGAGTGTGTTATGTTAGCTTATCACTATTAATTAGATGATGACAGGTGTAATATAACGTCATTATAACATAAAATATTACCTTCTAGTAATCCTGGTCGTCTACAAGACACACCTGTATCAAACACCTTGGAGTGTGTTATGTTAGTTTATCACTATTAATTAGATGATTACAGGTGTAATATAACGTCATTATAACATAAAATATTACCTTCTAGTAATCCTAGTCTTCTACAAGACACACGTATATCAAACACCTTAGAGTGTGTTATGTTAGTTTATCACTATTAATTAGATGATGACAGGTGTAATATAACGTCATTATAGCATAAAATATTACCTTCTAGTAATCCTAGTCTTCTACAAGACACACGTATATCAAACACCTTAGAGTGTGTTATGTTAGTTTATCACTATTAATTAGATGATGACAGGTGTAATATAACGTCATTATAACATAAAATATTACCTTCTAGTAATCCTAGTCTTCTACAAGACACACGTATATCAAACACCTTAGAGTGTGTTATGTTAGTTTATCACTATTAATTAGATGATTACAGGTGTAGTAATATAACGTCACTATAACATAAAATATTACCTTCTAGTAATCCTAGTCTCCTACAAGACACACGTGTATCAAACACCTTGGAGTGTGTTATGCTAGTTTATCACTATTAATTAGATGATTACAGGTGTAGTAATATAACGTCATTATAACATAAAATATTACCTTCTAGTAATCCTGGTCGTCTACAAGACACACGTATATCAAACACCTTGGAGTGTGTTATGTTAGTTTATCACAATTAATTAGATGATGACAGGTGTAATATAACGTCATTATAGCATAAAATATTACCTTCTAGTAATCCTAGTCTTCTACAAGACAAACGTGTATCAAACACCTTGGAGTGTGTTATGTTAGTTTATCACTATTAATTAGATGATTACAGGTGTAATATAACGTCATTATAACATAAAATATTACCTTCTAGTAATCCTAGTCTTCTACAAGACACACGTATATCAAACACCTTGGAGTGTGTTATGTTAGTTTATCACTATTAATTAGATGATTACAGGTGTAATATAACGTCATTATAGCATAAAATATTACCTTCTAGTAATCCTAGTCTTCTACAAGACACACGTATATCAAACACCTTAGAGTGTGTTATGTTAGTTTATCACTATTAATTAGATGATGACAGGTGTAATATAACGTCATTATAGCATAAAATATTACCTTCTAGTAATCCTAGTCTTCTACAAGACACACCTGTATCAAACACATTGGAGTGTGTTATGTTAGTTTATCACTATTAATTAGATGATTACAGGTGTAGTAATATAACGTCATTATAACATAAAATATTACCTTCTAGTAATCCTGGTCGTCTACAAGACACACGTATATCAAACACCTTGGAGTGTGTTATGTTAGTTTATCACTATTAATTAGATGATTACAGGTGTAATATAACGTCATTATAGCATAAAATATTACCTTCTAGTAATCATGGTAGTCTACAAGACACACGTGTATCAAACACCTTGGAGTGTGTTATGTTAGTTTATCACTATTAATTAGATGATTACAGTTGTAATATAACGTTATTATAACATAAAATAGTACCTTCTAGTAATCCTAGTCTTCTACAAGACACACGTGTATCAAACACCTTGGAGTGTGTTATGTTAGCTTATCACTATTAATTAGATGATGACAGGTGTAATATAACGTCATTATAACATAAAATATTACCTTCTAGTAATCCTGGTCGTCTACAAGACACACCTGTATCAAACACCTTGGAGTGTGTTATGTTAGTTTATCACTATTAATTAGATGATTACAGGTGTAATATAACGTCATTATAACATAAAATATTACCTTCTAGTAATCCTAGTCTTCTACAAGACACACGTGTATCAAACACCTTGGAGTGTGTTATGTTAGTTTATCACTATTAATTAGATGATTACAGGTGTAATATAACGTCATTATAACATAAAATATTACCTTCTAGTAATCCTAGTCTTCTACAAGACACACGTGTATCAAACACCTTGGAGTGTGTTATGTTAGTTTATCACTATTAATTAGATGATGACAGGTGTAATATAACGTCATTATAACATAAAATATTACCTTCTAGTAATCCTAGTCTCCTACAAGACACACGTGTATCAAACACCTTGGAGTGTGTTATGCTAGTTTATCACTATTAATTAGATGATTACAGGTGTAGTAATATAACGTCATTATAGCATAACATATTACCTTCTAGTAATCCTGGTCGTCTACAAGACACACGTATATCAAACACCTTGGAGTGTGTTATGTTAGTTTATCACAATTAATTAGATGATGACAGGTGTAATATAACGTCATTATAGCATAAAATATTACCTTCTAGTAATCCTAGTCTTCTACAAGACAAACGTGTATCAAACACCTTGGAGTGTGTTATGTTAGTTTATCACTATTAATTAGATGATTACAGGTGTAATATAACGTCATTATAACATAAAATATTACCTTCTAGTAATCCTAGTCTTCTACAAGACACACGTATATCAAACACCTTGGAGTGTGTTATGTTAGTTTATCACTATTAATTAGATGATTACAGGTGTAATATAACGTCATTATAGCATAAAATATTACCTTCTAGTAATCCTAGTCTTCTACAAGACACACGTATATCAAACACCTTAGAGTGTGTTATGTTAGTTTATCACTATTAATTAGATGATGACAGGTGTAATATAACGTCATTATAGCATAAAATATTACCTTCTAGTAATCCTAGTCTTCTACAAGACACACCTGTATCAAACACATTGGAGTGTGTTATGTTAGTTTATCACTATTAATTAGATGATTACAGGTGTAGTAATATAACGTCATTATAACATAAAATATTACCTTCTAGTAATCCTGGTCGTCTACAAGACACACGTATATCAAACACCTTGGAGTGTGTTATGTTAGTTTATCACTATTAATTAGATGATTACAGGTGTAATATAACGTCATTATAGCATAAAATATTACCTTCTAGTAATCATGGTAGTCTACAAGACACACGTGTATCAAACACCTTGGAGTGTGTTATGTTAGTTTATCACTATTAATTAGATGATTACAGTTGTAATATAACGTTATTATAACATAAAATAGTACCTTCTAGTAATCCTAGTCTTCTACAAGACACACGTGTATCAAACACCTTGGAGTGTGTTATGTTAGCTTATCACTATTAATTAGATGATGACAGGTGTAATATAACGTCATTATAACATAAAATATTACCTTCTAGTAATCCTGGTCGTCTACAAGACACACCTGTCTCAAACACCTTGGAGTGTGTTATGTTAGTTTATCACTATTAATTAGATGATTACAGGTGTAATATAACGTCATTATAACATAAAATATTACCTTCTAGTAATCCTAGTCTTCTACAAGACACACGTGTATCAAACACCTTGGAGTGTGTTATGTTAGTTTATCACTATTAATTAGATGATTACAGGTGTAATATAACGTCATTATAACATAAAATATTACCTTCTAGTAATCCTAGTCTTCTACAAGACACACGTGTATCAAACACCTTGGAGTGTGTTATGTTAGTTTATCACTATTAATTAGATGATGACAGGTGTAATATAACGTCATTATAACATAAAATATTACCTTCTAGTAATCCTGGTCATCTACAAGACACACCTGTATCAAACACCTTGGAGTGTGTTATGTTAGTTTATCACTATTAATTAGATGATGACAGGTGTAATATAACGTCATTATAACATAAAATATTACCTTCTAGTAATCCTAGTCTTCTACAAGACACACGTGTATCAAACACCTTGGAGTGTGTTATGTTAGTTTATCACTATTAATTAGATGATTACAGGTGTAATATAACGTCATTATAGCATAAAATATTACCTTCTAGTAATCCTAGTCTTCTACAAGACACACGTATATCAAACACCTTAGAGTGTGTTATGTTAGTTTATCACTATTAATTAGATGTTGACAGGTGTAATATAACGTCATTATAGCATAAAATATTACCTTCTAGTAATCCTAGTCTTCTACAAGACACACCTGTATCAAACACATTGGAGTGTGTTATGTTAGTTTATCACTATTAATTAGATGATTACAGGTGTAGTAATATAACGTCATTATAACATAAAATATTACCTTCTAGTAATCCTGGTCGTCTACAAGACACACGTATATCAAACACCTTGGAGTGTGTTATGTTAGTTTATCACTATTAATTAGATGATTACAGGTGTAATATAACGTCATAATAGCATAAAATATTACCTTCTAGTAATCATGGTAGTCTACAAGACACACGTGTATCAAACACCTTGGAGTGTGTTATGTTAGTTTATCACTATTAATTAGATGATTACAGTTGTAATATAACGTTATTATAACATAAAATAGTACCTTCTAGTAATCCTAGTCTTCTACAAGACACACGTGTATCAAACACCTTGGAGTGTGTTATGTTAGCTTATCACTATTAATTAGATGATGACAGGTGTAATATAACGTCATTATAACATAAAATATTACCTTCTAGTAATCCTGGTCGTCTACAAGACACACCTGTATCAAACACCTTGGAGTGTGTTATGTTAGTTTATCACTATTAATTAGATGATTACAGGTGTAATATAACGTCATTATAACATAAAATATTACCTTCTAGTAATCCTAGTCTTCTACAAGACACACGTGTATCAAACACCTTGGAGTGTGCTATGTTAGTTTATCACTATTAATTAGATGATTACAGGTGTAATATAACGTCATTATAACATAAAATATTACCTTCTAGTAATCCTAGTCTTCTACAAGACACACGTGTATCAAACACCTTGGAGTGTGTTATGTTAGTTTATCACTATTAATTAGATGATGACAGGTGTAATATAACGTCATTATAACATAAAATATTACCTTCTAGTAATCCTGGTCATCTACAAGACACACCTGTATCAAACACCTTGGAGTGTGTTATGTTAGTTTATCACTATTAATTAGATGATGACAGGTGTAATATAACGTCATTATAACATAAAATATTACCTTCTAGTAATCCTAGTCTTCTACAAGACACACGTGTATCAAACACCTTGGAGTGTGTTATGTTAGTTTATCACTATTAATTAGATGATTACAGGTGTAGTAATATAACGTCATTATAACATAAAATATTACCTTCTAGTAATCCTAGTCTTCTACAAGACACACGTGTATCAAACACCTTGGAGTGTGTTATGTTAGTTTATCACTATTAATTAGATGATGACAGGTGTAATATAACGTCATTATAACATAAAATATTACCTTCTAGTAATCCTAGTCTTCTACAAGACACACGTGTATCAAACACCTTGGAGTGTGTTATGTTAGTTTATCACTATTAATTAGATGATTACAGGTGTAGTAATATAACGTCATTATAACATAAAATATTACCTTCTAGTAATCCTAGTCTTCTACAAGACACACGTGTATCAAACACCTTGGAGTGTGTTATGTTAGTTTATCACTATTAATTAGATGATTACAGGTGTAATATAACGTCATTATAACATAAAATATTACCTTCTAGTAATCCTGGTCGTCTACAAGACACACGTATATCAAACACCTTGGAGTGTGTTATGTTTGTTTATCACTATTAATTAGATGATTACAGGTGTAATATAACGTCATTATAACATAAAATATTACCTTCTAGTAATCCTGGTCGTCTACAAGACACACGTATATCAAACACCTTGGAGTGTGTTATGTTAGTTTATCATTATTAATTAGATGATTACAGGTGTAATATAACGTCATTATAACATAAAATATTACCTTCTAGTAATCCTGGTCGTCTACAAGACACACGTGTATCAAACACCTTGGAGTGTGTTATGTTAGTTTATCACTATTAATTATATGATAACAGGTGTAGTAATATAACGTCATTATAACATAAAATATTACCTTCTAGTAATCCTAGTCTTCTACAAGACACACGTATATCAAACACCTTAGAGTGTGTTATGTTAGTTTATCACTATTATTTAGATGATTACAGGTGTAATATAACGTCATTATAACATAAAATATTACCTTCTAGTAATCCTAGTCTTCTACAAGACACACGTGTATCAAACACCTTGGAGTGTGTTATGTTAGTTTATCACTATTAATTAGATGATTACAGGTGTAGTAATATAACGTCATTATAACATTACTAACGTTACATCTTTTAACACGTACTACGATTGCAGTTTTTATATTGAATTTTCTGTGTTTTTTATATGGATATTTTAACTACACGACACCATCTTACTGTAAAAAAGAGCAACCACTGAAGAACAGATTATCAAATATATTTCATTAAGAGTGGAGATTTAAGCCCATCAAATTAGTTTAACCTCGCCACTTTTTAATATAATAAAAAAAGTCCCGTATATTTTTGATTCAGGAGAACTGGTGGTATCGCATGAACCAAAGTCAGTGGTCATGTACATGTATGTTAGGTGTATCGATTTTATCTGTTTCCATGATTTTCCGATAGGATTTTGGAACTGTTCCGAATAGGATTAAAGAGTATATTCTCATTCCTCAATCAATCCGGACTCCAGCAATCTGACGTAGCAAAGCATTATGACATTTACTTAATCAGTGTTAACAGTAAATCTTTATCTTTATACAATCAAACCTGTATTAAGAGGTCACCTTTACGACAAAGAAAAGGTGACATTATAAGACAGTTGACCTCTTATTGGATGTTCAATTCACATGACATTTTCTATAGCAGTACAAGAAATGCGACATTTTAATACAGGTGACTGTTTAATAGAGGTTACTCTTTAATAGAGGTGACTACATGGGCATGTTAGACTGTATTATAGTATATCACATAAATCACATAAATCAGCCACCTCAACTCAAGATCAAATATTTAAAGCAAAAGATAAAGTACAGTATTGAGGTCAAATGTCTTTCTGCACAAAAATATATCACTAAAATATGGGTTGGTCTAAAAACAGGACGGTGAAAAACAAGACGGGCAAATTTTGATACATTTTTAGACATAACTTTTTTATTGCTTGAGCTTTAATTAAAATTTAAATTGATTTGTAAAGTAGAAACAAATATCTAACATTTGCTATAAAATTCATTTGGAAATATTGAAAGATGAATTCAAAATCTTGATAGGACGGACTTTTTCACGGAACAAAATGGCAAGAAAATTATCAGTGTTCTCGTCTTTGATGTCAAATTATTCTTTTAATAATAATTTCTGTCAAAAGATAATTATATATTTGGAAAGCTTGTACAATAAGCTTTATTTTGATATAAAGTTTATTTGGAAATACTGCAAAATGAATTCAAGATCTTGACAGGACGGACTTTTTCCCTACGTATTTCATACAAAATCGTGATTTTTTTAATTCTTGTCTAGCCATTTCTTACTCAATTTTCGTGATATTTCAGCATTAAAAGCAGAAAAGAATATGTTTTCTTCTTCTGATAATTATTATTATTATTCAGCTTTTAAAGGTGAAAAATGAAGACAATTGGATACAAATCGATTTCAGGATATTTTTACGGTGTTATGTGAAATATATAGGGAATATATCATTGCCAAAAGACTTTTTATCCGTAAATTTTACTAAAAACATGAAATACTTACCAGCGTTAGTTACAACTATCTTTACACATGAACATTTGTATTGCAAAAAACACAACCAATTAATACATTCGTGTTGGAAGAAATTCTGTAAATATGTTACCTATATATTAAATCTGTTTTAAAGTCCTTTGAAATTTATACCATTCATATAGTGACATCTGTAAGAGTGAAGCCAAGGTAAAGATTAGAAAAAAAGAAGATTTAATGAATGTAGCATCTGGAAAAGAAAATCATATATAGATATGAACTGCTGTGAAAATGTGATTATTTTGTATTACAAATAAATTTTCGCTTCTGTATAAGATGTGTATCTGTTATGTTAAACAGTGGCTATTTAAGACAACACCGAGTACAAATGTACATACAAAATCACAATCAGCATTCACGTTGTGCTTAATTAACATTGCTATTAATCAGTTAGTGGTTGATTGTTGTTTAACGCCAATTCAGCAATTTGTCAGCTATATCATGGCGAGAACAAATTAATTTTCAATATGATGATGATGAGGTCCACTTGGATTTTTATAGTGCTAGCTCACTGAAACAACAATCCGCGGGTAGAAATGTCGCTCCACTCGGACACATTATTCTGATTCCGAGCCAACTAGTCTTTGTTCTTTCTCCTTAATGCTGCGTGCTTCGCGGAGAAGCAAAAAATGCCAATTTTAAAGCGTTTGGTTTTGCCCCGATCGGGGCTCAAACTCACGATCTACCGCACTCGAGGCGAGCACGCTAACCACTACGCCACCGATGCGGTGAGATTGCAATATATCATAGCGCAATATACAACTGAAGTGTGAAGAATGTTCCTTTCTGAATTCACTAGTGATATATCAAATTGGGTCTAGAGGGCCGTCGAGACCGTGATCGTATGGTAGTTGGATTTGCAACTATATGCATTCAGTGCTTATCACCACTGATGTTGTGAGTTCGAAACTCGATCAGGGAGAGATGTACAACATTATGTGATAAAGTTTGTCAGTGACTTGCGACAGGTCGGTGGTTTTCTCTGGTTTCGGCCACCAATAAAACTGACCGCCACGTTATAGCTGAAATATTGTTGAAAGTGGCGGTAAACACCATCAAACAAACAACCAATTTGGATCTAAGGCCTTGTGTAGTGAGCTAAATGTCTTTTTGCTACTGTTCAAATGTGTGTTAAAACATTATCTTCCCAAAATGTTATGGGAAAGGGGAGATAATTTAATCCACTTGATTGGTTCAGACCGATTATCATAAATATTGTAGTAAAACGCAATAAGGTAATGTCTTAACAAATACTACTGTAATAAATACATATATCATATAAGTTAATAGGTAGCATTATAATTGTTCTATGGGCGAAGGTTTATATTGTAACAGGACAAAGAGGGTACAATTGATAGGTCGGAACATTTAGAATATGGTTAGGGTGTTTACCATAATACCATAATTCTAATGTGATATTACTAAGAGGGGCTACAGAAATTTCTCCCATTCGCCGCCACCATTCACACATTGCCCCTCTGGAGCGACAATATGTGGTCGAGTCTGTTTAACTCCAGGGTTTGTCTACTTACGCTTGGTGCAGTGTAATTAACTTCTATTTGGTGTATCTCAGGACCTTGTGACATTAATACCGACTGATCAATACACGGAATACTTGCACCACAACATCGTGGTCTCTTCCGTCATTCAGCCGCACACTATTATTTGTCGGGTGTTTTTTATTTTATTTGTTGTCGGCAGGCATCTTTCTATTCTTATGACTATATCTTAATATAGGATGATGATGGATCATAAAGGTTTAGTAAGAAGAGTTTGAAGATACCAAAGGTAGGTAATCAGAATCCATAGATCATAGGACAGACCATACAAGACAAAAGGACAAACAATGATCTACAAAACATACACATAAAACTAAAGATCGAGTAACACGAAACCCACTAAAAACCGGGGGTGAACTCAGGTGCTCCGGAAGGAAGCTTTCCTCAACCAATGTGGTTAATCATTCTGTATCCAGAGTTGTCGTTCCTGCTACGCTACACTCCATCTCTCTCAACGCCCATTTTACAAGATTTTTGTAAAATTTAGAAACAGTAAAAAAATGTATTTAAATTTTTCTTAATTATTGTAAATATCAATAAAGATGAAAATAAGTCACTCATTTCAAATCAAATCTCTCTTAAAAATGATTTGTGATCGTTTTTAACTATTTAATTTTTACCTCCGCAAAATAGTTCTCCAAGAAGTGGCCTGGAAATCATTTTTAAGAGAGAAATACCGACAATTTTAAACGGAATATAGTTGTGGTCATCTGTGATGGCTAAGAACTTTGTTCAATTCCAGTTTCATATAAAATCTTACTACCTGTTAGTACAATGGACCATTTGATAGTTGCCATTATTATGATTCCAGACATGTTTAGTACTAGATGTATCTGTGGTATAAACAGAAATATACGGTTCCACGATCCTTGCATGAGGTCGTATTTAAGATCAAATAATTTTAGGTTCAATGCTAAAACCTCGAGGTCGTCAATTTTAGCCGAAACTTCTTACAGAGAGTGATACCAAAATATATAGGACATTTTTAACTTCCACTTTCACAAAATGTGTACTATTTCATAGAAATTGGTTCCCTAAAAAATATGGTTAAAGACTATATTGACTTTCAGTTTCATACAAACATAACTACCGGTCCAATAAAAACCCGAGGTCATCTATAAATGGGGGTGTTTTCCGAATCTTTAATAGGAATTCTAACATAACCTCCTTCTTTCGATTTGTTAACAAACGAGCGAGTTATCCATTCGGTATAATCTCATTAGCACATGCGCCGTTGAATGTGACTGACTTTTCCATTGGCAGCATAAATTGTGTGCGACATTTTCCGCAAGCGTAAATATAAATTACCGCCTTCCAATCAAAGTATACTACCGTATTTGTACTCTTAGACATATCAGAATCGAAATAAATCATGGAAGCCAGAATGTGTTTTGAGTTTTAACATGGATTGGCGGATATTAGTAAATGTTATCCCTCGCTTCTGGCTCGGGATAAAATACTAAAATCCGCCAACCCATGTTAAAACTCCCAACACATTCTGGCTTCCATGATTTATTTCTTAAGTATACCCTTTATAATGTTGCTGCATACTTGCTGAACATCTTTTTACTTTAGATTTGTTCTGTATCCATTACGAGGTAATAACATGACAAGGATGCAGGACAAGTTTATGGTTGGTTTCTAGTGCTTAACGCCACGTTCAACAATATTTCAGTCATATCGTGGCGATCAGTTTTATTAGTGGAGGAAACCGCAGTACCCGGTGAAAACCACTGACCTGCCGCAAGTCACTGACAAAGTTGATCATATAATATTGTATCGAGTACATCTCGCCATGAACGGGCTCGAACTCATAACTTTAGTGGTGATAGGCACTGATTTCACAAGTAGTTGTAAAATCAACTACCATATACGATCAAGACCAAGACGGCCCCCTGTAGGACAAGTATTACTGACCTTCAACCTATAAAACATGTACTGATGATAAAAGGTAAATATCACATATCTCCATTTGCATTTTAATTGATTGAATTTTGGTGTTTTATCGCCACTTTCAAGAATATTTCAGCTATATCATGACGACCAGTTTTAGTGGTGGAAGAAGCCGGAGTACCCGGAGAGAACCACCGACCATGGGCAAGCAACTGGTAAGCTTTATCACTTGTGGTTGATAGTTGAGTGCACCCTTTTTTGTAATTTACAAAGCCGGGCGCGAACCCACGCCGTATTGGTAATACGTTTGTATGAGTTGTCAGGTAATCCAACTACCTAACTCATTGAGCCACCCGGGCCCTCTCAACCATATGCATTTTGACGATTAACAGAATCAGCCGACTTTTGAGTAAAGTCGTCGAGCTTTGTCGATCAAATATGATGAAGTTATGGTGAAAGTTCTCAAATATTTTCAATCCTTATGATTTGCTACCAGGCTCAAGCTAGCGACCTATTTCTAGCGACCACTAAGCTAGCAACCAATAAGGCGATATGTCTCAAAACCAAAAAAAAAAGAGTAAAATGTACTTCTAAGATTTCTATGGATTTGAGACATATCGGCTTATTGGTCGGTAGCTAGATATAAGTAGCTAGCTTAAACCTGATTGTTTTGCTGTATCTTAACCGGTTGCAGTGCTATTTTGACAGCAATGTTGTGGTTTCAATTTTCGGACAGACACTCGTAAAGCACACATGTTCGGTATGCATGGGTGAGTTTTCAATGCCGTATTAATAACCTGACCGATACCCCATAAAAGGAAAAACAAAAACTACCACACTGTCTTAATAGTTTTAAAGTCCACATATAAAATGACGGCTCATTTTCCTATATAGGTACAGACACTTTAATAAAGAAAAAAATTAAAAAAGTTGCCCCGTTAAAATAAACTTATGGGCCTAAATCTCCCCTCGTAATGAAATGAAGCGGTCATGTGTGAATAATCTGACACATGAGCTGTATGAGCTTTAAGATTATGTATATAAAAAAATAAAAATTCCCGTTTTATTAATGTTATTTGTTTTAGGTGTCCCCCACGATTTCCATATCAGATAATGTTCGTGCCGTTTAGCAGTATCTAACACGACGGGTGCCACTAGTGCAGCAGGAACTACTAACCCTGACGGAGCACCTGAGTCCATCACTTGTTTAAGTGGAGTTCGTGTTGCTTGATCTTTAGTTTTCTGTGTAATGTTTTGTAGATAATAAATCTTAAAGAAAACCGAAGGGGCAATCAAGAATGGACAATCCAGAGAAAACCGAAGGGGAAATCAAGAATGGACAATCCAGAGAAAACCGAAGGGCAATCAAGAATGGACAATCTAGGGAAATTGGCAACATTGGGTAATAAGATCATTGTTTGTCATTTTGTCGTTTTTCTTTGCACCATTATATTTTCTGGCCTTCTTCGAATTACAGAAGATGACGTCTCCTTTTCTTAATTAGATTGTGATATGTACAACTACAAGTAACACGTTGAAGGAAGCATATGGTACAGTCGATATCGAAAACAATGAAATATAATTAATAATACATTATTCAATGGTTGCTTTTTATTACATCGAGATCGTGTCGATTAGTTCAAATATTCATATAAAAATCACAGAAAATTCAATATTAATTCTGTAATGATCGTAGTACGTGTGAATCGATGTTATTATAATAACGTTATAGCACACCTGGAATCAAGTGATAAAATAGCATAACACGTGTCTGATGTGTGTCTTGTAGTCAACCATCATACCTAGAAGGTAATAGGTTATGCTGTGTATATTATTTATTACAAGAAAACTTTGAAGATACCATAGGTGTAAGCAGAAGCCGTAGATCAAAGAAGGACAGACAACACAATGCCCAAAGGAAACAACGATCTACACAGAAAACTAACATTCGAACAACACGAACAACACTAAAATCAGAGGTGAACTCATGTGCCGCGGAAGGTAAGCAGTTCCTGCTCAACATGTGTCATCCGTCGTGTTACTCTTGTTAATAAGTCGGTGGTAAGTCATGAATGAGGAAAGGGTCGGATTGTAATTACGACAAACGGAACGTATGCGTAATTTTTTGTGACACATATATTCAGTAATGGTAAACCAATTCATGATGGCGACTGTAAAGTTTTCGAAGTGATGACTTCATCTTACCACTAGGGGCCCTTCATTCAGTAATGTCCTTGTAAGCAGCAACCCTCTATTGATGAAAGAATGATAGGAATCGCAAACTCTAGAATATCACATCAAATTAAAGATATATGCTCAATATGCAGGAGCTGCTGCAATGTTGCTACATATAAATGGAAAGTTCACAATAGGACAAATAAAATTACTCATTTGGTCGTTACGCTTCAGTCTCAACCGGCGTTCACAGTTATGAAGGTGGTACTCTCCATTCATAGTCGCAACAACAGAACAGAGGCGGCACTGTATAAAAGCCCAGAACACATAACACTCCAGGTGATACTGGGTATAAAAGTCCAGCAAATCGAAATGGAACTCTGTATAAATAGCCACAACAGAACAGAGGTAGCACTTTGTATAAATAACCTACCGAAGTAGCACTCCGCATAAAAACCCGCCTACATTACAACCTAAATGGAACTCTGTATCAATAGCCAGAGCAGAACAGAGGT